>CAWUFW010016616.1:65000-301018 GCA_963921515.1 Calotriton arnoldi | reverse complement strand
GCGGTGTTCCCCGGCCACGTGCAGAGCTGGTACTGCGCTCTGGGTTGATGTTGCTGCTGCCGCCGAGACCATTGAGGGTCTTGACCCCTCTGATCGTATGGCCTGCATCTGCGACGGAAATATTTTTTCTTTTCCAGGCCTATCGCCTTCAGGGTGTCGAGTTCTGCCTTCATCTTGGCCATTTCATTGTCTGTATGGGACCCAAATAGAGAGTGACTGTTAAAGGGCAGAATCAGGATCCATTGTTGAGCTTCCGGTTTGAGTGCCGTGAGCCGGAGCCAAGAGGAGCGTCTTGCGCTTAGGCATGCGCTGCCAGGGTCGCACCATCCGCTGCCGCACTTATCATCTGATTAGCCACTAGGCCTCCTTCCTAAAGAATCTCCTCAAAGTCCCGCCGATCGTCTTTGGGGAGCTTTCCTTGAATCTTTCCAAGGAGTCCCATAAGGACGTATCATAGCGAACCAAGAGGGCCGATGCGATGGCCATATTTAGAAAAGAAGCAGAGGTACCACAACCTTTCCTATCCCTGGAATCTTGGGATCTGCTCTCTTTATCTGGAGGAACAGTCGATGAAGACACCACTGCATGGGTCTTCTTTGCTGCTGCAATAAGCACTGATTCTGGAGGAGGATCTGCCTTCAAAAACAGTGGATCTTGTTTCGGTGCTTTGTATTTTTTTTAAAATCCTTGCAGGAGCTGCCTTAAGGGATGCCGGAGTGAGAAAGCTGTACATTACCGGCTGAATGAACCCAGGAACCAAAGGCAGCAAAGGTCTTGATGCTGATCTCTGGTGCAGAGTCAAAAATTACCGAAGATGTTGTCGGAGCCGTAGGCATGTCTATGTTCAATTTACGTGCTCCTCTAGCCAATACCTTGTGGAAGGTGTTATATCATCCACTGGTGAGACTCTTAAAGGCAGGCTGTCCGTCACAGTAGGAGTGTAGTCCCTCTTTGCCGAGTGCGTGGAAGAGGACCACGTGTGAGACCGATGCCTAGGCAGTGTACGATACCTGCGGGTAGGTGTGGCTGTTCATGGTCTTCTGGCTGGAGGACTTGTAGTACAAGCCTGCTCTTGACCTCTAGGAGCAGTTGTAGGAGAAAGGTCCACAGCTTGTACAAGCTGAGCCAGAGGTGAACGGTGCAGTGGGCTGCAATAGTCCTGAGACTGATCCACTTTGCCAGTGTTGTCTTTTGCCAGTGACGCACCAGTAGCAACCATCTAGGAGAGGTGCACAGAACTTTCAGAGGGGGGAGATCTCTGATTCCTCTGTTGGTGGTGAACACTATGCTTCTTTGTCTGAGTGTCCTGTTGTCTCTCTTTTCGTGTCCTCCTGTCAGGGGAAGGAGAAAAAGAGCCGTTCTGTACTGAAGACCTTGTTGTAGATCCTTTCCTCAACGGCAAGCGTTGTGGCAATGGAGTCGACGTCGAGATGACAGACTGGCATCTAGACGCCGAGCCTCTGCTCGATGTTGGATACGACTGCCTGGATGTCAGCATCTCCGCACTGCCGGAGACGGTGGGGCTGATGCCCCGTCAATCCAGACTTTTGCGAGTGCCTCGATGTTGAGAGTCGTTGCATCAAAATCTGAGGCACGCCATGGGCTGATGTCGAGCGCTGTTGGTAAGACGTTGATGGAGCCCTGTGCCTCGAAGTCGGGGTGGAGAGATGTCACCGACAGCGATCGGTGTCTCAACGTCACACGTCGGCCAGACGATGCCGATGGAGATGGTCGTCTTGACGCAATTCTTGGTGAGCCGACGTCAGAGATTTTAGTCTCAACGTTGACCGTCGCCAGGTTGTTGTCAACTGAAATTCTCGTCTTGATGTTGAAAGTCGCCGGGGTGACGTCAACGGAGATTCCCATCTCGACATTGAGCGTCGCCGTGTTGACGTCAACGGAGGACGGTTCCTCAACGTTGACCGTCGTCGAGTTGACAGCAACGGAGTAAGCTGGTCCGACGTCGATCGTCGCCGTTCTTGTGCCGGCAGTGAACGCCAGCGATGAGATGAAGTGGGTCTTACCACTGACGAAGCTGCAACCGTCAATGGCGGTGGTAACGTCGGCGGTGACACCTGTGATGCCGGTCTGCTCTTCTTTGCTGTTTTTGACGCCGATCCCGAAGCCGATGGAGAACAGATGGGAATCTTACTTCTGGAAGTAGATCTGGTTCTCCTTCTCTTATGCTGCACAGGTGATCTTTCTCTTGACCCAGCAGATTTCTGTCTCTCCAAGAGACCATACAGACGAATCCTTTCTCTGTCCTTGAGAGTGCGCCTGGATAAGTTCTTGCAATGTTGGCAACTCTCAGGAACATGTGTCTCAGGAAGACACAGAATACAGCCAGCAAGGGTGTCTGTTTAAGCCTTCTTCTTCCCACAAGAAGAGCAAGGATCGAATAGGGAAGGCATTTCTGACAGAAAAAAAGAACTAAATTTGGTCCGAAAATTATAGTTCCTCACTCTAACAGGTAAAAGACGTTGAGTGAAAGAGAGAACTACCAAAAGATATGATACATTTTTTGACAAAAAGCCAAAAAACCAAGAGCTCCAACTCCAGGGTCCTGACTGAAGGAGCCGGAAAGAATAACTGACCTAACTGTCACCCCTGAGGCATGATGGGAGACAGGAGGTCATGGCTGCCTTAAAGGAACGATGCCAGTTCTTTCATTTTCTATTCTGTTATGTGTGTTCCAATGCAGCCTATGGGCTAGCAATGCCTTACTATTACATTGCACTTTGTGCAGTTCAATGAAGAGAGTATAAGTGTCTCTTTGCTTTCCTGTTTATTCTTCCTATAAGTGTATGTAAGAAGATTACAAACAGATATATGTTTATTTATACAAATGCAATTTATGGAAGCATTGTCTAGCCTTGTTTGTTTAAGGCTGCATATTTTCTTAATTATGAAAAAATTATATATATATATATATATATATATATATACACACACACACACACACACATATATAGTTATATATGGATTGATATATATATATATGCGCAAAAAAGAATCAGAGAACTCTGGGTAGTTCTCAAGTTTAGGTGGAAAGCAGCTCCTGTATAGAGCACCCTCAACACCAGCGACACTCTAGATCTGCTCACCTCAAATGTCTGATTTTCTATCAAAGTCTTTAAGCATAAGATTAGCACAGTGCCATCCACGTCGAGATAGAAAGGGACAAAGTCTTTTGCAATTTCTACAGCAAAGTCTTTAAGCATAGGACTAGCACAGTGCTGTCCATGCCGAGCTGTAAAATGACAAAAGCCATTTACCACTCCAGGCACAGTATTACAGCTTTGAATTTGTAAAATATCAACCAAGCCAACCTAAAATGAGTAAAAGCAACCCCTGACACAGTGTTTCGCTCTACTTAGATATTAAAAGATTAGATTTAAATATCGATTACAAGATCCTAAGTAGGATACTGGCAACCAGATTGTAACCCTTGATGACTAAATTGATTCACCAAGATCAGTCGGGATTCGTACCCGGTTGAAACACGGTAGTCAATATTCGGAGACTACTGGCCAAACCTGAAGCTGGGAACTACAACTGAGCGAGCGCTGCAGTGTTCGTTATGGACACTGAAAAGGCATTTAACAGCCTGGAGTAGCACTAGCTATATGAGGTGATGCTGCATGTGGAGCTGGCAGGAACTTTCTAGCATGGACAAGATTGTTGTATACAGAACCAACTGCTAGAGTCTGTACGGGGAGGATTATCTCTGCAGGCTATTCGGTGAGTCGCGGGACACAGCAGGAATGCCCCCTATCTCCCCTGCTTTTTAGGTCGAGCTTCGATCGACCTGTTATATCTTTTCTGTGGGGTTTGGCACACCCACCAATTGCCATTGGTTGTTATCTTTGGCATTCAGAAATAATGGCTTGTTATTGGTGCATATGTGTAAATGTCCCTCCTTTGTGTTCTTAGCTCCCCCCCAGCTATTTCACTCAGAGAACACTTTGGTTGGCCATCACACTGTAGAGTGTGATGGCCCCTCCTCCTTACTCTCTTAACTTGTTTTAGTTTGCCTGCCCTGCTCCTGTTTTACCAGGCCTCCAACTTCTAAGCTCTCAGCGCCACCTACCCCTGCCCAACACACACCCCGAGGAATGCAGACAGGATTGAAAGTCGTAAATTGAAATAATGGCAGAGCCAAGTTATGAGCTATCTCTTCACTACACAGATGATCTGGCGTCCCAGTGCTCCGGGACTCTACAATCATTTCAATTTACGACTTTCAAACTTATCTCACCAGAGTTTTATAAGTGCATCTGTTTACTTTGAAACACAGAGATCGTGCTTGTTTCTTTTTTCATCTTATGTTGCTGCCCCCTCCACGGAGGCCACAAACATCTTTGGGTTATTTTACACGTTCAGCTATATTAAAAGCCTGTCCTATTTTCAATATGTGCAATAGCACTAGGACTTGAAGTCTCTTTTGGGCTATAATCTACGTTTCATGAAAAGCACCCTTCTGCTCCAAGCGTCCTTCGCCCATGCTGTATAATGCACTTTCGAGCCTCCTCCCTGGGTCCGTAGAAATCATGAACCCCATGTTACAGCAGAGCACAGCTGCACAATGTTACAGCAGCTAATGGGGTCGTGCACCATTTGTTAGTTAAAGAGTACCATGCCGGTTTCTCGTCGCTTGTTCAGTAAAAGAAGGACATCTAACCCTTTGAGAACGCTGTACTATTTCTTTTTAAAAAGTCACTCGTGTTGCCCCTTATGATCGGGCATACTTGCAATCCAGCTTGTCTGCCTATCAGGGCTCTGTGACGTCAGGGGTGCACTTAATGACAGTAAAGAGCACTCGTGCGCGCCTCACAACGCTTATTTCAGTGGGTGCTGGGCCTCTCCGCTCCCTTGAATACATCGTCACACGTAGCCCTCGTTCAAGTAAGCGCCTCGAGGCCAGCGCGACTTGGTATAAGTAATGCATTCAGGCTGCAGCCTACTTCAACGCTCCTTTCCTAACAGGACCCCGCTAGCACGGCTTAAATGGCGCTCACTTCCTGGGTAGCAGCTGTACCACAAATGCGTCCGCTGATTATTACTACAGCACGTCTTCCTACTATAGCACCCCTCTTGGATTAGGTAAGAGCCCTTCATTTGGCTGCTTCACAGTTACAGGCATTGTTAAGTGGATATATGATAGCGCTAATATAGAAATCTAAAGGCATCTTGGCGTGTACACGGACGCCACTGCTTCCTGCTTCACAATCTGATTACAGAGGAGTGCCGAAAGATTTCTGCATGTAGGGACATTGGCTGATGTCCTGTTTCGGATTCTGTGTCCCTCTGACAAGGCAGACGACGAAGATAAATATGTTGCATTCGTGGTAATGATTTTAAGTTGATGCATAGCATGTCTGTGTTTGCAAATAAACTGAGTCACAGCACACGATGGCAACATGAAGGTCCCTGGTTGCAGCGTGAATGAATCAATGACCTGGTATTCGCCTATGATATAGGGAAAATATAATTCTGCTAAAATGTGAACAGTCTCTGGCCGTGAAACATCCCCACAGTGGTCAACAGTCCAACCGGTTAACTCTTAACCACTCAGTTTGGCCCTCAAAATGAAACTATATATTATTCCTGTTGCTCTCTCTACCACCGAGCCGTTCTGCCTATGCTGCAGGTGAAAGGTCGGGGGTAGAACTAGTCCACTATGCAGCAGAGAATACACAAAGAACAGGCAGCAGTCACAAAGTACAGGGTCCTGTCACCAACGTAATGAGTTGCAACTCTCACACCCTGCCCCCGTCACACCTACTGGTTTTTATAGAGTGCTTCATATTGGCGTTCTAAAATTTCTAAGCACTGTTACCAACAGGTTTTTGTTTCCCCCCATAATAATACTTGGTTTATCTAATTTGACCAATATAGGCCCTCAGAGAAGGCTCATCTTGCCAGTGGATAAATCTCAGGAGGCGAAGAGGCAAGCAACCAATGTCACTAGAGTTTAGCACCAGTGTCTGATGCTGGTCAGGCAAGGGGAGTGCACTAAATGTAGACCCAGTTGTTTCCCGAGAGATGCCTTCTCCTCCACCCTCTGGATGGAGGAGAGTTGCGGCCTGAAAGCGTGGAACAGAGATGCGGGTGATGGAAAAAGTGTGTGGACTGAGCTGGCAGAGAGAGATTCATGAAGCATTATTTGAGATGGGTTTGCTGTTAATGTTCACCCATGCAGTCTCCCATCCGACATTAGGAAGATGTGAAATCCTTGGTAGTGGAGTCAGGTGAAGCCTGGACACTGACAGTAGTAGTAAAGCTGGCCTCGGGTATCGATGGCGACTCCCTTAGTGACTGAGGATAGTGCAGTGTTGTGACAAGGATTTCAGAAGCTGCTTGAGATTTTGCATGAGATTTTTTTGGCGGGTGTGATTATTGAGTATTGGATGCAGTGAAATAAGTGCCAGTCCCCAATAATAAGTGCTGGTGCCCCCCACCGGCTCAAATTAAGCACTGCTCATACCCCTCTTTAACCGTGGTTTCTTCCTTGATCCCACATCAGGAGCACTAGGGGGTGTTGAATTGCTGCTAATAAACCAGACAAAACACTTCCATGGTCGCTCTGTAGCTCTTGGCAGAGGAAATCCTTCTGTCGGTTTCAAGGTCGTCAAATATTATAGCAGAGCATTAAATATTTCAAAGGTAGTATGTTCGATTTATAGAACACTCATCCCGTTTTAGCTCGAACTTCTCTTTGGCATTGGCTTTGCAAACACTTGGAAATGAAATCCACTTCATATGGCACTGCAAGGTATTATCTTGCAGGAAATTATAATTAAACACCTGTAAAGACTGCTTGGATGTGTGGATGTTGTTACCAAATTCTTGCTGTTGTAGTTTTAGTTCAGCATAATGTTGTATTCAGGTGGGAGCGGGAACTTTGAGAGATTCCATAGAAACATGAGTGAGCTGAGCTGGCAGAGAGTAAAGGAAGGGGGAGGGCAAGGCACCCTAGCCAGGGACATGTTTAGTTCAAGCCTACAGTCAGCGACCATGCGCTTCTCTGCGAAGCATGCTATATTCTCTGTAAGGTTTGAACACGTCAACTTAGCTAACAAACATTGGCAAAACCAATAGCTCTAGCTAAACACTTATAAAGCCCCAAAGGCGAAACCTATTGGCTATGCCAATGCTTGTTGCTATTGCCATGGAGCCTTTGGCTGCCTATGGTAGATCTGGACATGTATACAGGGGTTTGCAAATTGGGAGGCACCATTATTGCATAGCACTTTATGAGGATGATTTACTCATCTTCCTTCTCAACACGGGAGGATCTGGATGGAGCCAGATCCTCCCCTGTGGAAAGCTTTGGACTTTTGTCTGGCTTAAAAGTAAATTGGCAGAAGTCCAGACTCTTCTCCACAGCACCGAACAGCGACCCACCAGAGGTACTGATTCGACTACAGTGGGAGTCTCACTGTCTGGCTTACCTGGGGGGTTAAGATTTATCATGATCACATTGACCTTTTGGATGGTAATGTGAGACGAGCTGTCCGATCCCTCCCCTCCCATGTGGACTTCTGGAAAACACTGCAGCTCTCTGTGGCAGGTCAGGTAGCGCTGCTGAAGATGGTGGCTCTTCCCCGCCTCTTTTATTTCTTCGGTGTGCTTCCGGTATGGGTGCTGCAAGTGATATTTAGAGACCTAGACTTGTTAATCACTACCTTCATATGGGGCGTGGGTCGTAGACGAGGGGCAATGACTACGATGCAGCGCTCAACGGCACCTGGGGGGCTGGCGGTCCTAAGATTTTGAGGCGTATTATGTAGCTGCACAACTTTATTGGCTAATCCACTGGATGGCGAGCTGTCTCCAGAAATGCACGCTTTAAATTAATTGATTATTATGTCCTTTATAGGTCGTACCTCACCCCGGAGAGGATAGGTAGATATTTTTATCAGTCTGATTTGTCCTAGATGTGGGGGAGCGGGGAGCTCACACTCTACATATGTTATGGTCATGCCCCTCATTATGCACCTTTTGGGAGGAGGTCATAACTGCAATTGGGGCAGTCATTGAGAGGGAAACTCCTTACTTGCCGGACCACTGCCTCTTGGAATGTTTTCCCCATAGATCCAAGACAAACGTCGCAAGCAAGTTTCAAGACTTGAATACACAAACCGAGAGGCAACAGAAATGTAAATTTAGTATAAGTCGTGAATGTTGATGCAGAACTTTTCTTTATTATATATATTTCCGAACAAGCACAGCCAACACGTTTCACCTTGAGAAAGGCTTCAAGGCCAATGATCTGAGCCTCTGTCAGCGCCAGAAAAATTCAGGTGCACCTTAATCTGTACCTGCTTTATAAAAGGCACATGCAGTTCAAAATTAGTTTTGAGTCAAAAAATATTTGTTCAGGGGTCGTAACATCTAATTACTGATCTGACCAAGGGCGGCGTACGTCTAAATGCGTCATACAATTCACAAACCAGTAGTTCTTGATTCCACACTGTAATCTTTAAAACAGTAATCACACAGGAAGCAGCTGTAGAAGCCTCTAGAACCAGGGTCCTTGTAGCTGTGTTACCCCCGTGTACGCCATAACGAGTCGCGTCCTAACTCCCTTTGTGTCCGGCGTTTAAGGCAGACAGGCGAACAGCATCGTCAAGACTTGGCATTTATCCTGGCTAAACATGAGATCACGAGAAACTGGAAGTCACCAAGGGGCTCCCGAATAATTATCTGGAGAAAGGAGATGGAGAAGTGGGCGGATTGTGAAGGGAGATTGCGCCCGAGAGAAGCCAAACGCGGAAATGGAACAATAAACACAGCCTGAGCTTGGGAAGCCCTGGTGGATAGTTTTACCACCCCGGAGCCCGACACCGCTGTGGCTTCTCCGGTGGGATCGCCAAGCTTAACTCCACACTGAAAGCATAATGTACACTCTTACCCATATCGGACGCCCTACGACACCTGTGAAATATTATCATCTGAGATTAGAAGTTTTCACCCACTGCCCCGTCCTGCACTTTAGTGCATTTGCTTAATGTGGGGTTTCCTCTTAACTGTGTAGCAATGTATTGACTCTTGAGGTGGGGAGGGAATATTCACTGTACCTTGTGTCTGGATGTATTAATCCATCCATCTATGTCCATCAGCATAACTCTATAATGCACATGACTAATACAGTGATTATGTTGATTGTTTACGAAAAACAAATAAAACCTGTTTAAAAAAAAAGATTGTGCAGAACAGGATACATGGGTATCCAAGAAACCGATAGTCTATTTGAAATCAAGCTCATGACCATGAGTACCTATATTTGCCTAGGAAGCACAGGATCAAGCTTCCCCCAAGGGAGCTATTGTTTTTGTTGACAGTCTATAAAATGGGCATTGTTCAGAAAGTTCGGTTCCCACACTCTAGAGGTGAAGCTCGCACATTTTGTGATGTTGCAAAGAGGTCTGTTTATGGGAATGCACCCACAATAGAAGCTACCCTGAAATAAATGATCACTTACATAACGTAACCATATTTCTACAAAGCACTAAGGGGCATATGTATCAAAACATCTTGAGAATCGCTATTACTCGCAAAATGCAATGTATGTAGGAATCGCAATAATAATTGCGATTCCTACATATTCCTTAATTGCGACTCGCAAATTGCGAATCGCAATTAGGGAATACCTTCCCATTCAGTCCTATGGGCCTAGAGGCCCATAGGAATGAATGGGAAGACATTCGCAATTTGCGAGTACCCATTAGGTACTCGCAAATTGCGAATGCAATTTCAAGGGTGCAAGGGTGTCAAAAGGACACCCTGTTGCACCCCTGAAATATGTATGTGTGCACATGTGGCGCACATACATGCCCTATTCTGAGAATCGGCCCGTTTGCGATCGGGAAAACGCATGATACATATGCCCCATAATGGGTTGAGTGCTGGGCATCTCAAAAAATGTTAAGGACTGTCCTCACACACCACCAGGTGTCATGCTTCATCATAGGCAGATCTCGCTCTCTAAAACCCGGTTTGATAGAGAGCGGGCCTACACCTGGAGACAGGGAGGCACTTCTAATAATATAAGTGGGGGCCCGTGCAATAGTGATTTAAAAACCAATGTATTACCTCAAATTACATTTAATCGTAAGGTATTACTTGGTGTTAAAAACTAGTATGTGGGGATTAGGAGTGGACATCTTTAGGTGTACGGCGAGGGACGCACCTTGAGGCAAGTGTGACTACAGTGGTCCATTTACCCTCCACCCATGGGGCAATTTGGACCCTATATTGGGGTATATAAGAACACCAGTTTTAGTTAGAGGATGACACAGGTCACCCTAACAGTGTTACGCATCAATGGGGTTCCCCGAAATTCTACCTGACCCGGGTCAAAATTGCAGTACAATAAACAGTTGGTCACAGTAGCAACAATTTAACAACGACAGTGTATTGGAGAAGGAAGGATGAGGTTTGCCATTTGACTGCAAGGGATCTGCTGACCCACAGTTGCATTACGGATGTCCGTACGTGTACTCATGACCGTACATTTTCCCGTTGTTTAGAGCTTTTTGGAGCCCACTCACCTAGACTTCACAGCCTGATCCTACGTGCTGTTTGATAAATTGGGTGCTCTGTTGCACTGTCCCGATGAAGACCCCACACTAGGACTGAATCACCTAGAACTTTTAAGGGGTCGAAACGTTGACTACTACATACCATTTTACAAGCTCTGACGGCTGAAATTCGCTATCAGTGTCTCTATAGTGCTATAATGTATATACTTGGCCTGTAATAGGCCGGACAGGTTTCACTATGTAAATGTAATGTATATATGTTACATTACCTCTCCCTTTTCAATCACCCTCACTCACTCACTTTGACCCAGAACACCCCCACCCTAGAGCACCATTGTTGCATATACAATCATGTTCCACATGTATGAACAACTGCGTTGTCTATAAGAAGTGATTTATGCCTTGAAAATAAATTGCATCCACTGCAAACTTTGCAAATTTGGTGTTGCGAATGCCACTATTTCTTTCGTATTGTTAAAGAACAAGTTACTTACCTTCGGTAACGATATATCTGTAAGAAACATTAGTAGTGATAGATTCCTTACCTTAGAATATCCCCAGGCGTCAGACTGGATCCGGAAAGTTTTCGTCAGCAGTACCCCTGCGCGTCGGTAGGTGGCGTAGTGCGGCTCCGCGTCCGTCGTTGGCGTCGTGGTCGCCGAGATGACGTCACGGGCGCTACTTAGATGCCGCCCACGTGCGCTGACGTCAGTTCTGTACACGACTTTCCGCGCCAGGAACGCAGAGCCATGCAAGATACTGACCACTGGTGCATTGAAACTAGGGCCCTGAAAGGGATGACCTTAACCCTAGAAATCAGTTCGCAGAACGGAGAGGATGGGTGGGGCGGTAAGGAATCTATCACTACTAATGTTTGTTACAGATATATCGTTACCGAAGGTAAGTAACTTGTTCATCTGAAAGAAACACATAGTGATAGATTCCTTACCTTAGAATAGATACCCCAGCAATACCAACCCCGGTGGTGGGTCTGCGAACTAAGATCACACCAGAAAGTCACAGAGAACAGAACGGCCAAAGAAGCCGTCTCTCCGGACTTGGCTGTCCAGGCAATAATGCTTGGTAAACGTGTGCAGCGAGGCCCACGTGGCTGCCTGACAGATGTCTTGCAGGAGGACACCACGTCCCAATGCAGTAGTGGCTGCAGTAGCTCTGGTGGAATGAGCATGCAGCCCCACCGGAGGTTCTTTTTTAGCCAAAGAGTAACAGGCTTTGATACATAAGACAACCCAGCGGGAGATAGTTCTCTCGTGTACCGCCCGACCTTTCTTGGTGCCAACGTAGCCAACAAAGAGCTGGTCATCCACCCAGAACTGGTGTGTGCGGTTGAGATAAAATGAGAGCGCACGTTTTGGGTCCAGACGGTGGAGCCTCTCTTCCTCTCTGGAAGGATGCGGAGGCGGAAAGAAGGTGGGCAAGGTAATAGTCTGCCCAATGTGAAAGGCCGTAACCACTTTGGGCAAAAAGGAAGGACGGGGCCTGAGCACCACTTTGTCCGGATGGACTGAAAGGAAAGGAGGCTTACAAGAAAGAGCCTGGAGCTCACTCACCCGCCTAGCGGAGGTGATGGCCACCAGGAAGGCAGTCTTCAATGTCAAGAGACGAAGAGAACAGTTGTGAAGAGGCTCAAAGGGAGCGCACATCAAGTATGTAAGAACCAGATTCAAGTCCCACTGAGGCATTACGAAAGGAATAGGAGGAAAAAGGTGTGTAATGCCTTTGAGAAATCTATTTACAACAGGGGACTTGAAAAGAGAGGGCTGATCAGGGAGCCTGAGAAAGGCCGAAATAGCAGAAAGGTAGCCCTTGACAGTGCCCAGAGCAGAGCCCTGCTGGGCCAAAGAAAGAAGGAACAGTAGAACTTCAGAAAGAGGGGCAAAAATGGGATCCACAGCCTTTGCTGTGCACCATGCCACAAACTCGTTCCACCTGCAGGCGTATACCACTTTAGCAGAGGGAAGCCTGGCTGCCAGAATGACATCACAAACTTCAGGAGGCAAGTCGAAAGGAATCAACTGCCGCCGCTCAATCTCCACGCAAAGAGGTGGAGGCTGGACAGGTTCGGGTGGAGGACCGTCCCCTGCTGCTGCGACAGAAGATCCTCCCGAAGAGGCAGTCTGATTGGGGGATCGATGCTCAGACTGAGTAGCTCGGGATACCATACTCTTCGAGCCCAGAACGGGGCCACAAGGATGACTTGTGCCCGGTCGCGCCTGATCTTCTTCAGCACTCTGGGCAGAAGTGGTATAGGCGGAAAGGCGTACAACAGACCGCAACTTCACTCGCGACGAAAAGCGTCGCCGAGCGAGTGCCGCCTTGGAAATTTCAACACGCAGAACTGATGACATTGCGCGTTCTCTTCAGTGGCGAATAGATCTAACCAAGGCTCTCCCCACTGCTGAAAGAGACCTTGCACCACCTCCGAGTGCAGACGCCATTCGTGACCCAGCATGCACCTGCGGCTGAGTTCGTCTGCTTTGGCGTTCAGAGAACCTGCCAGGTGTTGAACCACCAGGGACATGCCCTGATGTTCCAGCTGACAGAGGGTCCACGACCCCACCCCGCCTTGCTTGTTGCAGTACCACATGGCGGTGGTGTTGTCTGTGAACACCTGCACTACTCTTCCCTTGACAGAGGGAAGGAATGCCTTCAGTGCAAGCCGTATCGTCCGAAGCTCCAGAAGGTTGATATGGAGCTTGGACTCCGCCGGAGACCAGAGGCCGCTGATCTCCGCCTCTCCCATGTGGCCGCCCCATCCCAGGAGGGACGCATCCGTCACCACTGTAAACTCCGGTTGGGGAAGGGAGAGGGATCTGCCGTCGACCCAATGCCGGTTCGTGAGCCACCACTGCAACTGTTGTGCAGTGCCCTCCGAGATCTGGACGTGATCGGACAGGTTCCCCTGATGCTGCGCCCACTGGAACTTCAGGTCCCACTGCAGAACCCCGCATATGCCATCTGGCATGATTGATCAGCAGGATGCAGGAGGCCATGAGGCCCAGCAGCCTCAGAGTCACTCTGACCGAAACCCGGTTTCGCCGAGCGAGTGCCGCCTTGGAAATTCCAACGCGCAGAACTGATGACATTGCGCGTTCTCTTCGGTGGCGAATAGATCTAACCAAGGCTCTCCCCACTGTAGAAAGAGTCCTTGCGCCACCTCCGAGTGAAGACGCCATTTGTGATCCATCATGCACCTGCGGCTTAGTTCGTCCGCCCTGGCATTCAGGGAACGTGCCAGGTGTTGAACCATCAGGCGCATGCCCTGATGTTCCAGCCATGTCCAGAGACGCAGAGCCTCCTGACATAGGGTCCACGACCCCACCCCGCCCTGTTTGTTGCAGTACCACATGGCGGTGGTGTTGTCTGTGAACACCTGCACTACCTGCCCTTTGACAGAGGGAAGGAATGCCTCGAGTGCAAGTTGGATTGCCCGGAGCTCCAGAAGGTTGATATGGAGCCGGGACTCCGCCGGAGACCAGAGGCCTCTGATCTCCGCCTCTCCCATGTGACCGCCCCATCCCAGAAGGGACGCGTCCGTCACCACTGTGTGCTCTGGCTGGGGAAGGGAGAGGGATCTGCCCATGACCCATTGCCGGTTCGAGAGCCACCACTGCAACTGTGTTGCAGTTCCCTCCGAAATCTGGACGTAATCGGACAGGTTCCCCTGATGCTGCGCCCACTGGAACTTCAGGTCCCACTACAGAGCCGGATATGCCATCTGGCATGATCGACCAGCAGAATGCAGGAGGCCATGAGGCCCAGCAGCCTCAGGGTCATCCGTACCGAAACCCAGGATAGAGGCTGAAATATTGGAATCATAGCCTGACTATCCTGGACTCGCCGTTCGGGAGGATAAGCCCGAAACTGCGTCGTGTCCAGAACTGCTCCGATGAAAAGGAGCTGTGGACAAGGAATCAGTGCGACTTCGGCACGTTGATGGAGAACCCCAGCGAGTGCAGGAGTTCGGCCGTAGTCCGGAGGTGGGAGACGACTGCCTGGGACGAGCCCGCCTTCAGCAGCCAGTCGTCGAGGTAGGGGAAGACTGGAATCCCTGCCCGGCGCAGATGAGCTGCGACCACCGCCATCACCTTTGTGAACACCCGAGGGGCGCTTGTAAGGCCAAAGGGGAGCACAGTGAACTGAAAATGCTCGAGGCCTACCGTGAACCGCAGGTAATGCCGGTGGGCCGGCAGGACGGGATGTGAAAATATGCGTCCTGCAAGTCCAACGCTACCATCCAGCCTCCAGGGTCGAGGGCAGTCAAGACCTGAGCTAGGGTGAGCATCTTGAACTTCTCCTTCCGGAGGAAGCGATTGACGTTCCGGAGGTCCAAGATAGGACGCATGTCCTCCTTGTCCTTTTTGGGCACCAGAAAGTAGTGGGAGTAACAACCACGCCCTACTTCAGGGGGCGGAACGTGCTCGATGGCCCCCTTGGCCAAAAGGGCCGCAACTTCCGTTTCGAAGAAGCACCAAAGGATCCCCCGACATGCGGTGTAAGTGAGGTGGCATGGCTGGGGGGGGGGGAAGTCTCGAAGGGGAGGGAGTAACCCCTTTGGACAATTTCCAAGACCCACTTGTCCGAGGTGATGGCACGCCAGTGGGGAAGGGGATGGCGGACCCTGCCTCCTACTGGCGTGCTGTGGCATGAAAGGAAGGACTAGGAGGGCTTGGAGGCCGCGGACGGGGGAGGGGTTGTGGCCTGACCCGCACGCTGGTTACCCGACCCGCCTCAGCGGGAGCCACGTCCCCGCGTAGACGCCTGCTGCGCGGGCCGGTGGCTGGGCAGTGGACGTGAGTGGGCGCCGCTTTTGTGGCCACGAAAGGGGCGAAAAGCAGACTGTTGCAGAGGGTGCACAGCAGAAAGGCGCAGGGACTTGGCTGTAGCCCGTGAGTCCTTAAAGCGCTCCAGCGCATGGTCTGCCTTATTGCCGAAAAGGCCGACACCATCAAAGGGCATGTCCATAAGAGTGTTTTGGACATCACCCGAGAACCAGTGGTTCGCAGCCAGGCGCAGCGGCGGAGCGCTACTGTCGATGCAAGCGATCTGCCCAGCGAAGCGGCGGTATCTAGGACACATATGATGGTATACTTTGCCGCATCCCTTCCTTTCGCAATGGCGCGGGAAAGCAGTGTCTGGACCTCCGCAGAACACTGGGACAGAACCTGTGCCACCGAATCCCACAAACAGTGGGAATATCGGCCCAAGAGGCAAGCGGTGTTGACCGACCGCAAGCCAGCACTTGAGGAAGTAAAAACCTACTTCCCAAATTGATCCAGCTTTTTGGGATTCCCTATCCGGGGGAGCGGTAGGGAAGGCGCTCTGGGAAGCAGAGGCTTGGACAACCAAGCTCTCAGGGGTGGGATGGTGGAAGAGAAACAGGGGGTCGCCCGGAGCAGGGCGATGGCGTCGGGCTACGTACCTAACCACAGGAGCCCCTGTGGTGGGCTTGGCCCAAAAGAATGTCAGAAAGTGCCTCGTTGAAAGGCAGCAGTGGCTCCGAGGAGGTAGCCACTGGCTGAAGCACTTCCGTCAGGATGTTAGTCCAGCCACTGTAGGCAACTTGAGGCGCAGGGCCTCAGCTGCCCTACGCAACACCGTAGCAAAGCTTGCTCCCTCCTCCGTAGCCAGGGAAGGAGGAGACAGCACGCCAATGTCAGGAGAGGTGTCCAGACCACTGGCATCCCCAAGTTCCTCAGCCCAGTCCTGTTCGAACTCTCATTGGGCAGTGAGGGGGTCCTCAGACCCCTCCCAGTCCTCTTCGTCCTCCAAAGCATGTTCAAAGTAAGGAGGAGGGACCTGCGGAACACAAGGCCGCATCGGCGTCGGAGCCGGCGTCGACCGACGCCGGTCCGGCGCCGTAGAGAACCGGGGGAAGCGGCACCGGTGACATAGGCGCCGGTGGAGGCGTCGTTAGGTCAACCGGCGTCGATGGGGCTGCGGCAACAGCGGAGCCGGGGTCGAGGCCGGAGCCGAAGCCGGGACCGGGGTCGGTGCCGGGACCGGAGTCGCCGGCGGCGCCGTAGGCACCCCAGAAGGGCCTGCGGGGCCCGAAGGCGCACCGGGGACCTTGAGGCCTGAAGAGGCGGGCCATGGCCGACAGGAACTCCTGTATCTCGGCCGGATTCGCCGCCGAACCCAGGAAGGGCGGGTAATGCGACGGCGGCTCCACAGGCACTCCCGGAGCCGCGGGGCGGGGACGGTGCCGACAGGACCCTCAGCCGAGTCGCGAGACCGGCGAGGGGAAGTCGTAGAGCGATGACGCTTTTTCGACTTCGTGTGCTTCGACTTACCGGAGGAGTGCGAAGAATTGGACCCCGACGACGGATGAGGACTCCGCGACCGGCCCCTCGACCTCTCACGGGACCGGGGCTTGGGTTGGCGCGGAGCCGACTGCCAGACCTCGAGGAGCTTTCGAGACCGCTCTCGCAAAGCCTTCGGATGCAAGGCCCGGCAGTCGGGGCACGACGTGGAGTCGTGGTCGCGTCCGAGGCAGTAGAGACAGTCTCGATGCGGGTCCGTGATCGACATCATCCGACCACAGGCGTCGCATGGCTTGAAGCCGGGCATCCCTACTGACACCGTCGGAGTCGAGAAAAAACAGTGATAAAAATCACAAAAAACGTAGTCAAAAAATGACTAGGGCACTGCTCTTCCCGGATATGCGCTACTGGCGCAGAAAAAGAAGAACTGACGTCAGCGCGCATGGGCGGCGTCTAAGTACTGGCCGCGACGTCATCCGGCGATCCCGACGCCGGACGCGGAGCCGCACGACGCCGCCTACCGACGCGCAAGCGTACTGCTACGCAAAAACTTTCCGGATCCAGCCTGATGCCTGGGGATATTCTAAGGTAAGGAATCTGTCACTAACGTGTCTCTTTCAGATAAATAACATACCACGTGGTATCATTATTTATCAGGGGCGATAAATAACGCCTCAACTTGTAAGCAGGCCCTAGATGTTATACTTTGATAGGATGATCTTTGCTGACCTTCTGATTTTGAAATGGCCTCAAGGGGGATTGAACTATCTTCCTTGGGTGATAGTGGTAGTCAGGCGACTTGAAAAATTGTTTTTTCTGCTGCAGGCCAACAGCTTTAAATGTTTCAGTCTCATTCTTCATAATCTGCATTTCATAGTCGATATGGGGAGAGACAAAAACTTGACCAGTGAAAGAAAGGCATGTTCAAAATTTTAACTTTACCTTTGAAGAAATTGATTACAGCCAGGACAATCTTATTTTTGATACTCTATGGAAGAATTCAGAGACAGAAAGGTCTGTTAATTCTACTGCTGCGCTGATGACTTGATTGGAAATTAGTATTCCTTCTTGGGCTATTTCCATAATGTCTTGTTTTCTTTCCCTGGGAAGATCACCTGCAAAGGACTGTTAGGGTTCACACGCAGCTTGGTAATATCTCTGCAGCAGAGCTATTGCACTAGCTACTTTTAAGGCTGTAGCCACTGTACCACAAAGCATTCTTCCAGCTTCATCTATCCTTTTACTGTTCCTGTCAGGAGGGACTGACAATTCAGGTGCCGATGCATGTCTTTTTCTGACTGCCGATACAGTCACCCTATGTGGTTTAGATTCACGACATAGGTAGATAGGACTTGATCTGGTGCATAATAGTTTTTTAAAAGTAACAGCCTTCGTACTTGCTGGGGTAAGCAACCTTTCCTCTGCAAGCTCTGCAAAACCTGGAACCAAAGGAAGTAAAGATCTGGGGGGGGCTTGTGGCTGGGATGTCTCCATAATTTCCAGCACATATGTTCATGTGCCCTCCAAAGTGATTCTCAGTTTATTTTCCCCCTTAACTAGAACATACTGAAAGAAGGTTAAGTCATCTACTAGTATTGACCTTGATGTGGAATAACTTGGTGATGTCACTGTGTATGAAGTGGAGATATCTGTACCCGAACATAATGTTTTTTCTGAAAGTGGCAAAGGTGTCCTTTTTCTATTTGTCTCTTCAGGATTAACGCAAGAGTACGTATCTCAGGAATAACTCGATACTTTTGGTAGCAGATAAGATGTCTCTTGGATAGGCACCTTCCTGAATGGAGAAAGTGAAGTATGTCTAGTAATCATGACTATCTTTGGAGGCAGAATCAAAGGCTGGAACGGTTCCTGAAGAAGGTCTTCAGCTGGTAGCAGAGTGTTCACTGGAGAAGGAGATAGAAGAGGGTGTCCAGGTGGTGATGGAGAGGCCACAGTCAATGTCGAACTGGCGTTCAACATCCCGATGTCAAGCGGTGTGACATCAAATAGTGGGACGATGACATTGACTGCTTTGACATCCACTGCCTCAACACCTGTAAGTGCGTTGATTTTGATTGGTGTTATTACGCTGAATGTGTTGACAAGCCAGAGTGTTTCTTAGAAATCACTAATGTCTTAGCTAACGTTGACACTGAATGTCCTAGAGTTGCAGTCGACCCCACACCGGAGGCTGTCTTGAACAGCAAACAGGTTGGGACGGAACTGTGCACTGACAGTGGGATCTTCACCATCGATCAGGTGTCACAGGGGTGGTGGCAATGGTGTAAATGAGGCAGACGGCTGTGTCTCTATGGGAGCATTTTGAGGAGAGGGCCTAGACGCAGTGGATGGAGAGTCTTTCTTGGCCATCCAGCAGTGATGTTTTCATTCCTATTTAGGTTTGAGGTCTTCCAGCTTGCCTCTGAGGCGAATATTCTCCATGTCTTTCAATGATTGCTTTATTATTTTTTGATAAAATTCACATTCTTTAACAGAATATAACGATGGTGAACTCATCACAAAACATAGTACATGGATCAGAGGCTGACTTATATTTCTCACAAAAGGGCACTTCACCAAAAAGTGAAGACATTGTTTAAAAAAGTCTTCTTCAAAAAATACTGAAAGAGCGAAAATGCTTCAGATGCTTAAAAGATGTTGAGTGAAGCAAATATTAATTGGATTTTGAAGAAACATCGTAACAAAAAAGACTGAAAAGCCTCGAAGGTTTTGGAGATCCTCTCTGCATGATGATAACAAAATAAACTAATGCTCACCAGCAATTTCCATCATGAGGCATGCTGGGAGATGGAAACTGTTAACTCCTT
The DNA here is from genome assembly GCA_963921515.1 of Calotriton arnoldi. Classification (NCBI taxonomy): domain Eukaryota; kingdom Metazoa; phylum Chordata; class Amphibia; order Caudata; family Salamandridae; genus Calotriton; species Calotriton arnoldi. The sequence goes on along the minus strand of CAWUFW010016616.1, from coordinate 281,359 downwards.
TAAGGGACACTGCACACTCTTTCCAGTTTCTACTGTCATGTCTATTAGGGTATTTTTTCACTTTGTTGAAATTTACATTTCTGACCTAAGGCTCCTGCATGTAGGGGCTTCAGGAAATGGTGCTGCAAAGCAGTCTTATCTACCACAAAGTACAATATGGAAAAATGTGCCTGCTTAGACTTTAGAGGTTATCACTGCATTTGAAAATAATGTCAGATCTCAGCTCTATTATTGATACATCCACTGTATAGATTTAAATTGAGCTAGGATCCCTGCATGCAGCAAAGAATATTTAAGTTCATAACTATCAACAAAGATCCTATAAATCAGAAAAAAACAATACAAAATGGTTTACTTTGTATAAACTACCTGTCTGCAAGGCCAGTTCACTAGCCTAGAACACCATATAATGTAAATTCCTTGGAGACCAGAGTCTCGTGGGCACTGTTAGATACTAAAGAAGACGCAGCGGGAAGGAAATCCTAATACATGTTACAGGAACACCTCGTGATCAGAGTAATAAAGGAGCGCCCTTTGCTGACGGCCCTTGTTATATTCCATATAGGTACCCCAATATAGGCTCAGGTGACATCGTAACCTTTCACCTATATTCTTCCCTACATTACATACATAACAGTTCTTAGGGACTGACCTTTTACCTAGATACGACACTGCACACAGAACGCGGGATTTTCCCTGGTAAAGGCCTCATACATTATGCATGAGGATTCTTGGAAACTCAGCAGGACTACCATCTCCTGTATAATATCCATGTATAAAGTTCATTCCCGACGTCATCCTAAGTCCGACAAGTGGCACAGCAAGGTAGAACCCCTGGGGACCTTTGGGTATATAAATATCACATCTTGATGAGACAAGGAGAGGAGATCAGGATTTCCCTGCCGACACACACTGACGTGAGACGCTGAGGTTCCTGCATGCAGATACTCCAGCTCGCAGTGGTCTAACATCCCTTGCGGGGTGTCCAACTCGAGACCAAGACGGGGTCCCACATTCTCTCTGGTTGACTTTATCCTAGAGGGATTCTTGGCTTAACACCTACATACATGCTAGGTACACTTAGGTACATCTAGTTAGGGTAGCATCGTAGGAGTACGCACTTTTATTATCATGTATTTTATATACTCGTATGTATTCATGATTATTGCAAGATGGTAGAACTCGATCATCCTTTTACTTTCATAGTGCTTCTAATCATTTATATCTGTTACTGTCTAGTGGTTGTTGCAGCTCATCTATTTTACACTAGAATAATGACTGTTCAATAAATGCGTATTGAAAAAAGGCCAGACCGTTTATTCTGTGTATCTCTCTGAGACTAAGTGAGCACGAGTGACTGAGCGAAAAGTAGTACACTGTTTCCACGATCCTGAGGGATCAGGGTTGTCATGTTCGATAGCTGCCAAGAACTATTCTCTCCTTGGTAAGAGGAGTTTTTAGTGGCACTGTGAGCTTGCTGGTACATAGGCCAACATACCAGGTGGGGGTGTCTAGAATCCGTCTGACACCAATCCTACAGTGTATGTTGTCTAAACGCGCAGATCCTATATAGGGTTTATAGGAACTACACGACATGGCGCCGCCAACATTGGTTGGGTACTTATTTAACAGTAAAATCTGAGTAGTTCAGTTGTGCTATTCTCAGAGACCCCTACTCACATTTCCCCAAAGATGTCGGCAGTGGGAGGGTACAAATCCGCCGCAGCTGAGTAGGCAAAAATCTTATTTATTGGCTGTTGGTTAATCATGCTTGAAGGACACATTGTTCCTATTTGTGCATAACACCTTATCTGTTCCCTTGAAAAACACTTCTTCCTTAAACAATGACTGAATTAGTGGATAACGCTGTACATGAGCTAAATCTCTCAGCCGAAGAAGAAGATGCAGACGCAATACAAATTACAGAAAATGTTAGAAATGCCATCACCCTGAAACTACCTGCATATTGGTTAACAGCTAGGGGTGGGCCAGTAACCTTCGTGATTGAGGCACACAAATCATTTAGAACAGAGTTATTCTATTCATGGGTTACATTCTCACAGGCAAATGCACTAACAAAGACATTTCATTACTATACAGAAGATGAGATACCGAACGAATATTGTCCGTACGAGGACATTGAAGTTCCGATCACTTACCAGGAGCATTTATACTGGTTTAAAGGTGCCCTACCCCATACAAGAAATAAAGTAAGGCTCGGTCCGCTCGGAAGAGACGGAGCAACATGGGCAGTACTAGCGGCCTACACACCACATCCTGACATTGAAACAATGCCAGCAGGAGACTTACTTACACTTCATTAAGAACTAATACAACTTTACAGAAATATGACAGTTCATGATGAGGACACTCACAGTACAACCAGCAACACCAACAGCTCCAACTCAAACATCAACAACTAAAATTACACCACAAACATCACATGCAGTAATGGGTAAAAAGCCCACTAAACGTGAACAAATGCCATTCTGGGTGGCTCAAAAAATAACACAGCTAGAGGCGGTATTTCCAAACACCAGCCCACATGAAAAACACAGAATGTTAACAATTTGCTTGCCCATGGGGATAACCCCCCCAGATAGAGGACTGTACCTCTTGGGGTACAGTTTTCGCTGCCATATATACCAGGACTCATGGTATCCCTTCATTAGCGGTAATACCAGATGTATTGAGACAAATACAGAACGAGTATGGAGCAGAACCTGCTCTAAACTTAGGGATGAAATTAAAAGGGAATTTTGCCCAGGTATCAGCTATAATATTCGCACATATCAAAGGGGAAGCAGCGTCGGTAGCAATACGCCAACGCCTGAGGGAGTTCACTCCTCTACAACAGGAACACGAATTACCAAAAATAATTGAAACTGCTTATGCAGAATTGGGTAGAGACAGTTTGGGGGCTAGAGCAGTAAAACCTCAACTCATGGGTGGTCCTGAGAATGATAACACAAATCAAGCACCTGCTTCTTTCAAGAAGAAATGGGATAATAACAAACAACAAAAGAATAAAGACTATAGATCTCAATCCAGAGGTAGGTCTCCTCAACAGGAGCCCTCCGAAAGGAGGTATAACCTTAGGAATAGGGACAACATTAGAAAACCTGACAGGTAGTAGGACGCATACACGTTCCTCTCGTTCCTTTAAGGGTTCATCGAAAAACTCTGAGAGGGAAAAACGGTCAGAACACAGGCAAGAAGAGCGTACAAAGTCCAGAGACGCGCAAAGCACTTCAGAATCCACTTCCAAAAAAGAAGAAAAGCCTAAATCAAAACCTCAATTCAAAAAGAAGAAAGTAGCATGTCTCAAAGTTAGACATGCCCAGAATTCTGAGGACTCAATTACTGAACGGGGAATGGGCTCTGATGATGCTAGACAGCGCAGCAGAAGTAACAATAGCTTGCCAGAACCTGATGGAATTTCTGGTGACAGCGGAGTTGAGTGAACATATCACGGTGGAAACACCTGATACTAAGGTAAGTGTCCCACATAGGTTACATGAAATAACACTCCAAATGGAGGGGGATGAGCCCAGAAAAATTAAAGGTCTCTTTAGGGAAAACCTGACTTTGGCTAGGACATTCTTTTAGCTGAAAGAGATTGGCCGCCTACTATTGTTATGGATTGCCCCAAGGGAGAAACGGTAATTATGCTGGCTTTTTCCGACCTCGTTCCCCAATACTTAAAACACACATACGCGCAGGAGTGGGCTGTAGCCCTTGCCCCTGCATAATATCGCAACCATGTTGGGTGGGATGAGGATTCAACTCACCACATGATACCATTAAAAATCTACTCCGACTCCACAGAGACAGTATCCAATTGTCACGACTTGCTCCCTGCATTCCCGTGTCCACCACCAGGGGGCTGAACTGGGGGACTTTCCAGTCCTCTAATAAACTTCCAGACCCTCCCCTGCATGCAAATCCTGACTTCCAGCCATTTGGACACTTATTGGGAACTAACATCCATTCCCAATCCATGCCGGGTTTTGTGAAGCCAGCCTACTCATGCCTGAAAACTCCATTACCCAGGATTCCCTGTTCACTGCTTAGTCTCCACCCCTGCAGGCCAAGGATGGGTGGAGGAATTCAGCTCACCTGTGGCTGGCTGCTGCTAGCCTGCTCACACCTGCTGCACATGATTACTGTGAGCTCTTTTAAGCCCCAGCTCCCTTCAGTCCAGTGTTGGTCATTGTAAGCTGTTTACCAGTGAGACCGATCCTTGTTTCTTGTGCTCCCTGAGCTTTTTGTTTCCAGTGATTCCTTAGCTATAGATAATCCTTGTTCTTTGTTTCCTGAGCTATAGCTATTCCTTGTGCCTGAATTAGCACTGCCTGCAGTGCTACCTGGTTTCCTGTGTTCCTGAGCTATAGCTATTTTCCTTGTGCCTGCCTTAGCACTGCCTGCAGTGCTACCTAGTATCCTGAGCTATAGTTCGTCTCTGTTCCTTTTCCTGGGCTTCAGCTATTTCTTGTGCCTGACTTGCACTGCTTGCAGTGCGCTCTTGACTCCTTGTTTCCTGAGCTATAGCCATTTTCCTGTTTCCTGAACCAGCACTGCTTGCGGTGCTTCCTTGATTCCTGAGCCTTAACATTTCCTTGTTCCTGACCTGTAGTGCTACTTTGACTCCTGAGCCTTTGCTCAATTCTTGCCCCAGCACTACATCCTATGCTACTTTGTTTTCTTGTTTCCTGACCCTGTACTATTCTAGTATACCCTTGTAGCCTCCCTTTCTGTATATCCTTTTCCAGTCCCTGCCTTTCATCTCATTTCCTTGGTTCCAGTTCTAGTTTGCTATCTTTCTATTCTGCTGTCTCGCTTCTGTTACCTTGTATGTTTGTTACCTGCTTTCTGCCAAGTGTGCCCTGTGATTTCCTTCCTTTCCTGTTAAGCACTCCTCTTTGCTAGCTCCTTGTCTATTGTGCTTGTGTTTAGTTCTACCCCTTTGCTGTTACTGCCTTGCGTGTTCCTGTTTGATCGCCAGGATCCGTGGGCACGGCTGACTACCTAGGTGGTGTTTCTTGTTCACTGTGAGTATTGTCTTTGAGTTACTGTTATAACATCACCATAGGTATAAGCTCCACAGACCCTGCCTTTGTATACATATCCTATATTTGGGTATTTCCAGTCAGTATCTGTAACAGCAATTGTGGGTGATGAACTTACTGAGCTTCAGTCTTACCGTGTGGAGCTCCTGAGTGCTTTACCCCACATCCCCTTTATTGTTAACGTTGTTTCATGTTTAAGTGTATTGCACATCCGGCCTGGGTTTAAGTGATTCTGAATGCTGAGCCGCCTCATGAGTGCCCTTCCTTTCCGAGTCTCACCCTTCTTGTTCACCTCTACAGGCTTCCCCTTTGGATCCCTTTTCTCCTCTGACTTCCTGTGTGCTCCTGGGCAGCGCTGTACTCCTCTCTGTCTTTGTTTTCTACCCTGTTCCCAGTCCTTGCCCAAGTCCCTGACTGTGTTCCCCACATAGTCCCGGACAGGCCCTGACAGAATGACCAACCCACATTTCCAGGGTCACTTGTGAGGTTTCTTTGCGTTCAGTTAGCTATTTTCTTTTTATTTAACCCACCCTGTCAGTTCTTGCCAAGATGTTTAGCAACAGATCCAGAAAGCCCTTAAACCCTAGAGATCAATTCCTGGAACAAAACAGACTTTTACGTGCTAAATATCATTCCCTGTGGTTGGCTGATCCTTCTATGTTAGATTTTTTTCAATCTGTGACCCTGATCTTCACCTGATGTCAGCCAGTGACTTGCTGGATGAAAATGAATATCTGCAAATCTTGTTAGCAGCAGAAAGAACTTCAGCGTGTTGTAAGGTGCAAAGCAACTGTGAAAATGTTCACCCTAGTCCTGAAACAATAAATCCTCTTTTGAGAAATGGACATTTACGTTCACAATATTTCACTCATTGGCTTTCAAACACCTCTTTGCCAGATCCTGACTTGCTTTTCTGTTCGGATCCAGGTTTACTGTCTGTGTCAGCAGTGCAAAAGGAGAATGATACCATACTCAGCCTGCTGAATAAGAATTCTAGTTCTAGCATGTCTGCTCTCCTTTCACACAAGGTTACCCAGTTCTGTAGTCCAGTAGATATCACAGTCCCGGATACTATAAGGACCTGTGAAGAAGTCCCTACTGACAGCAGCGAATCTACCTTTTACAGTCTACTACCATTCTCAGAGCTGAAAGTCTATGAACCATGTGTCACTTTGCCCTTACCTTGTTTTCATGTAAAGTTTCCAGAGCTTCCAGGCTCCCTGCCTCCAGGACCAGAGCTTCCAGGCTCCCTGCCTCCAGGACCCGAGCTTCCAGGCTCCCTGCCTCCAGGACCCGAGCTTCCAGGCTCCCTGCCTCCAGGACCCGAGCTTCCAGGCTCCCTGCCTCCAGGCTCCCTGCCTCCCGGACCCGAGCTTCCAGGCTCACTGCCTCCAGGACTCGAGCTTCCAGGCTCCCTGCCTCCAGGACCCGAGCTTCCAGGCTCCCTGCCTTTCGCACCAGAGCTTCCAGGCTCCCTGCCTTTCGCACCAGAGCTTCCAGGCTCCCTGCATTTTGCACCAGAGCTTCCAGGCTCCCTGCCTCCAGGACCCGAGCTTCCAGGCTCCCTGCTAGCAGCACCAAAGCCTCCGGGCTCCCTGCCTACAGCACCAGAGCCTCCGGGCTCCCTGCCTACAGCACCAGAGCCTCCGGGCTCCCTGCCTACAGCACCAGAGCCTCCGGGCTCCCTGCCTACAGCACCAGAGCCTCCGGGCTCCCTGCCTTCAGCACCAGAGCCTCCGGGCTCCCTGCCTTCAGCACCAGAGCCTCCGGGCTCCCTGCCTTCAGCACCAGAGCCTCCGGGCTCCCTGCCTACAGCACCAGAGCCTCCGGGCTCCCTGCCTTCAGCACCAGAGCCTCCGGGCTCCCTGCCTTCAGCACCAGAGCCTCCGGGCTCCCTGCCTTCAGCACCAGAGCCTCCGGGCTCCCTGCCTGCAGCACCAGAGCCTCCGGGCTCCCTGCCTGCAGCACCAGAGCCGCCGGGCTCCCTGCCTTCAACACCAGAGCCGCCGGGCTCCCTGCCTTCAACACCAGAGCCTCCGGGCTCCCTGCCTTCAACACCAGAGCCTCCGGGCTCCCTGCCTTCAACACCAGAGCCTCCGGGCTCCCTGCCTTCAACACCAGAGCCTCCGGGCTCCCTGCCTTCAGCACTTGAACCTCTATTTTTCCAACTTTTTGACCCTGGGCTTCCAGTTTGCCAGCCTCCAGAGTTCTCAGTACATATACATCCAGAGACTGAATCACCAGCATCAGAGACAAAACCTTCCAGAACGTCACCATTTTTCTGCAGTCCGCTGGCATCTTGCACTACATCTATGAGGGAAATGGACTTACTTCTTAGGAGCCACGGCCTTGAATCCAGTTCCAGATTCAGGGAGAGGGTCTTTGGAGGGGGTGTACTGTCACGACTTGCTCCCTGCATTCTTGTGTCCACCACCAGGGGGCTGAACTGGGGGACTTTCCAGTCCTCTAATAAACTTCCAGACCCTCCCCTGCATGCAAATCCTGACTTCCAGCCATTTGGACACTTATTGGGAACTAACATCCATTCCCAATCCATGCCGGGTTTTATGAAGCCAGCCTACTCATGCCTGAAAACTCCATTACCCAGGATTCCCTGTTCACTGCTTAGTCTCCACCCCTGCAGGCCAAGGATGGGTGGAGGAATTCAGCTCACCTGTGGCTGGCTGCTGCTAGCCTGCTCACACCTGCTGCACATGATTACTGTGAGCTCTTTTAAGCCCCAGCTCCCTTCAGTCCAGTGTTGGTCATTGTAAGCTGTTTACCGGTGAGACCGATCCTTGTTTCTTGTGCTCCCTGAGCTTTTTGTTTCCAGTGATTCCTTAGCTATAGATAATCCTTGTTCTTTGTTTCCTGAGCTATAGCTATTCCTTGTGCCTGAATTAGCACTGCCTGCAGTGCTACCTGGTTTCCTGTGTTCCTGAGCTATAGCTATTTTCCTTGTGCCTGCCTTAGCACTGCCTGCAGTGCTACCTAGTATCCTGAGCTATAGTTAGTCTCTGTTCCTTTTCCTGGGCTTCAGCTATTTCTTGTGCCTGACTTGCACTGCTTGCAGTGCGCTCTTGACTCCTTGTTTCCTGAGCTATAGCCATTTTCCTGTTTCCTGAACCAGCACTGCTTGCAGTGCTTCCTTGATTCCTGAGCCTTAACATTTCCTTATTCCTGACCTGTAGTGCTACTTTGACTCCTGAGCCTTTGCTCAATTCTTGCCCCAGCACTACATCCTATGCTACTTTGTTTTCTTGTTTCCTGACCCTGTACTATTCTAGTATACCCTTGTAGCCTCCCTTTCTGTATATCCTTTTCCAGTCCCTGCCTTTCATCTCATTTCCTTGGTTCCAGTTCTAGTTTGCTATCTTTCTATTCTGCTGTCTCGCTTCTGTTACCTTGTATGTTTGTTACCTGCTTTCTGCCAAGTGTGCCCTGTGATTTCCTTCCTTTCCTGTTAAGCACTCCTCTTTGCTAGCTCCTTGTCTATTGTGCTTGTGTTTAGTTCTACCCCTTTGCTGTTACTGCCTTGCGTGTTCCTGTTTGATCGCCAGGATCCGTGGGCACGGCTGACTACCTAGGTGGTGTTTCTTGTTCACTGTGAGTATTGTCTTTGAGTTACTGTTATAACATCACCATAGGTATAAGCTCCACAGACCCTGCCTTTGTATACATATCCTATATTTGGGTATTTCCAGTCAGTATCTGTAACAGCAATTGTGGGTGATGAACTTACTGAGCTTCAGTCTTACCGTGTGGAGCTCCTGAGTGCTTTACCCCACATCCCCTTTATTGTTAACGTTGTTTCATGTTTAAGTGTATTGCACATCCGGCCTGGGTTTAAGTGATTCTGAATGCTGAGCCGCCTCATGAGTGCCCTTCCTTTCCGAGTCTCACCCTTCTTGTTCACCTCTACAGGCTTCCCCTTTGGATCCCTTTTCTCCTCTGACTTCCTGTGTGCTCCTGGGCAGCGCTGTACTCCTCTCTGTCTTTGTTTTCTACCCTGTTCCCAGTCCTTGCCCAAGTCCCTGACTGTGTTCCCCACATAGTCCCGGACAGGCCCTGACAGAATGACCAACCCACATTTCCAGGGTCACTTGTGAGGTTTCTTTGCATTCAGTTTGCTATTTTCTTTTTATTTAACCCACCCTGTCAGTTCTTGCCAAGATGTTTAGCAACAGATCCAGAAAGCCCTTAAACCCTAGAGATCAATTCCTGGAACAAAACAGACTTTTACGTGCTAAATATCATTCCCTGTGGTTGGCTGATCCTTCTATGTTAGATTTTTTTCAATCTGTGACCCTGATCTTCACCTGATGTCAGCCAGTGACTTGCTGGATGAAAATGAATATCTGCAAATCTTGTTAGCAGCAGAAAGAACTTCAGCGTGTTGTAAGGTGCAAAGCAACTGTGAAAATGTTCACCCTAGTCCTGAAACAATAAATCCTCTTTTGAGAAATGGACATTTACGTTCACAATATTTCACTCATTGGCTTTCAAACACCTCTTTGCCAGATCCTGACTTGCTTTTCTGTTCGGATCCAGGTTTACTGTCTGTGTCAGCAGTGCAAAAGGAGAATGATACCATACTCAGCCTGCTGAATAAGAATTCTAGTTCTAGCATGTCTGCTCTCCTTTCACACAAGGTTACCCAGTTCTGTAGTCCAGTAGATATCACAGTCCCGGATACTATAAGGACCTGTGAAGAAGTCCCTACTGACAGCAGCGAATCTACCTTTTACAGTCTACTACCATTCTCAGAGCTGAAAGTCTATGAACCATGTGTCACTTTGCCCTTACCTTGTTTTCATGTAAAGTTTCCAGAGCTTCCAGGCTCCCTGCCTCCAGGACCAGAGCTTCCAGGCTCCCTGCCTCCAGGACCCGAGCTTCCAGGCTCCCTGCCTCCAGGACCCGAGCTTCCAGGCTCCCTGCCTCCAGGCTCCCTGCCTCCCGGACCCGAGCTTCCAGGCTCACTGCCTCCAGGACTCGAGCTTCCAGGCTCCCTGCCTCCAGGACCCGAGCTTCCAGGCTCCCTGCCTTTCGCACCAGAGCTTCCAGGCTCCCTGCCTTTCGCACCAGAGCTTCCAGGCTCCCTGCATTTTGCACCAGAGCTTCCAGGCTCCCTGCCTCCAGGACCCGAGCTTCCAGGCTCCCTGCTAGCAGCACCAAAGCCTCCGGGCTCCCTGCCTACAGCACCAGAGCCTCCGGGCTCCCTGCCTACAGCACCAGAGCCTCCGGGCTCCCTGCCTACAGCACCAGAGCCTCCGGGCTCCCTGCCTACAGCACCAGAGCCTCCGGGCTCCCTGCCTTCAGCACCAGAGCCTCCGGGCTCCCTGCCTTCAGCACCAGAGCCTCCGGGCTCCCTGCCTTCAGCACCAGAGCCTCCGGGCTCCCTGCCTACAGCACCAGAGCCTCCGGGCTCCCTGCCTTCAGCACCAGAGCCTCCGGGCTCCCTGCCTTCAGCACCAGAGCCTCCGGGCTCCCTGCCTGCAGCACCAGAGCCTCCGGGCTCCCTGCCTGCAGCACCAGAGCCTCCGGGCTCCCTGCCTGCAGCACCAGAGCCTCCGGGCTCCCTGCCTGCAGCACCAGAGCCGCCGGGCTCCCTGCCTGCAGCACCAGAGCCTCCGGGCTCCCTGCCTTCAACACCAGAGCCTCCGGGCTCCCTGCCTTCAACACCAGAGCCTCCGGGCTCCCTGCCTTCAACACCAGAGCCTCCGGGCTCCCTGCCTTCAACACCAGAGCCTCCGGGCTCCCTGCCTTCAACACCAGAGCCTCCGGGCTCCCTGCCTTCAGCACTTGAACCTCTATTTTTCCAACTTTTTGACCCTGGGCTTCCAGTTTGCCAGCCTCCAGAGTTCTCAGTACATATACATCCAGAGACTGAATCACCAGCATCAGAGACAAAACCTTCCAGAACGTCACCATTTTTCTGCAGTCCGCTGGCATCTTGCACTACATCTATGAGGGAAATGGACTTACTTCTTAGGAGCCACGGCCTTGAATCCAGTTCCAGATTCAGGGAGAGGGTCTTTGGAGGGGGTGTACTGTCACGACTTGCTCCCTGCATTCTTGTGTCCACCACCAGGGGGCTGAACTGGGGGACTTTCCAGTCCTCTAATAAACTTCCAGACCCTCCCCTGCATGCAAATCCTGACTTCCAGCCATTTGGACACTTATTGGGAACTAACATCCATTCCCAATCCATGCCGGGTTTTATGAAGCCAGCCTACTCATGCCTGAAAACTCCATTACCCAGGATTCCCTGTTCACTGCTTAGTCTCCACCCCTGCAGGCCAAGGATGGGTGGAGGAATTCAGCTCACCTGTGGCTGGCTGCTGCTAGCCTGCTCACACCTGCTGCACATGATTACTGTGAGCTCTTTTAAGCCCCAGCTCCCTTCAGTCCAGTGTTGGTCATTGTAAGCTGTTTACCGGTGAGACCGATCCTTGTTTCTTGTGCTCCCTGAGCTTTTTGTTTCCAGTGATTCCTTAGCTATAGATAATCCTTGTTCTTTGTTTCCTGAGCTATAGCTATTCCTTGTGCCTGAATTAGCACTGCCTGCAGTGCTACCTGGTTTCCTGTGTTCCTGAGCTATAGCTATTTTCCTTGTGCCTGCCTTAGCACTGCCTGCAGTGCTACCTAGTATCCTGAGCTATAGTTAGTCTCTGTTCCTTTTCCTGGGCTTCAGCTATTTCTTGTGCCTGACTTGCACTGCTTGCAGTGCGCTCTTGACTCCTTGTTTCCTGAGCTATAGCCATTTTCCTGTTTCCTGAACCAGCACTGCTTGCAGTGCTTCCTTGATTCCTGAGCCTTAACATTTCCTTGTTCCTGACCTGTAGTGCTACTTTGACTCCTGAGCCTTTGCTCAATTCTTGCCCCAGCACTGCATCCTATGCTACTTTGTTTTCTTTTTTCCTGACCCTGTACTATTCTAGTATACCCTTGTAGCCTCCCTTTCTGTATATCCTTTTCCAGTCCCTGCCTTTCATCTCATTTCCTTGGTTCCAGTTCTAGTTTGCTATCTTTCTATTCTGCTGTCTCGCTTCTGTTACCTTGTATGTTTGTTACCTGCTTTCTGCCAAGTGTGCCCTGTGATTTCCTTCCTTTCCTGTTAAGCACTCCTCTTTGCTAGCTCCTTGTCTATTGTGCTTGTGTTTAGTTCTACCCCTTTGCTGTTACTGCCTTGCATGTTCCTGTTTGATCGCCAGGATCCGTGGGCACGGCTGACTACCTAGGTGGTGTTTCTTGTTCACTGTGAGTATTGTCTTTGAGTTACTGTTATAACATCACCATAGGTATAAGCTCCACAGACCCTGCCTTTGTATACATATCCTATATGTGGGTATTTCCAGTCAGTATCTGTAACAGCAATTGTGGGTGATGAACTTACTGAGCTTCAGTCTTACCGTGTGGAGCTCCTGAGTGCTTTACCCCACATCCCCTTTATTGTTAACGTTGTTTCATGTTTAAGTGTATTGCACATCCGGCCTGGGTTTAAGTGATTCTGAATGCTGAGCCGCCTCATGAGTGCCCTTCCTTTCCGAGTCTCACCCTTCTTGTTCACCTCTACAGGCTTCCCCTTTGGATCCCTTTTCTCCTCTGACTTCCTGTGTGCTCCTGGGCAGCGCTGTACTCCTCTCTCTTTGTTTTCTACCCTGTTCCCAGTCCTTGCCCAAGTCCCTGACTGTGTTCCCCACATAGTCCCGGACAGGCCCTGACACCAATTAAGCAAGAAGCTAAAAAAACAGGTCAGGGAGATCTTAGATCAACTTGAATACCAGGGGGTAATTGAAACATGCACCTCTTCAATGAATAATCCTTTATTTCCCGTAATGAAACCCGACAACTCATATCGTCTAGTTTTAGATTACAGACATCTAAACTCATGCACAAAAACATTTGCAGTACAAAACGCACATAGTGTCGCATTAATGAATAACATTGTGCGGAAAAAATACAAAACACTGGATATCTCAAATGGATTTTTCTGCCAAAATATAGCGCCTGAGAGCAGATATGTGACAGCATTCTCGGCGTTAGGGTCCCAGCGTCAATTTTGTCGACGCCCCCAGGGGTATAAGAACAGCCTGGGGTTGTTTTCGGCTAGAGTAACTGAGTTACTCCAGAATCTGGTTGGAGAGGCATTATCCTATGTAGATAATATTTATCTGACTGATGACGACCTGGAGGAACACTTGACCAGGGTGAGCACCATAATTTTGAGATTCGCTTCTGAGGGCTACAAATTCAACTTTAAAAAATCAAAAATAGCCCACCTCAATGTCCTATTTCTGGGATATGAGCACTCAAGTGAAGGAAAAAGCTTGGCAGCTAACTTTTTAGAAAAGTGTGCGCTGCTCCAACCTCCAAAATCATTGAAAAATGTACAATCCATACTGGGATTCCTGAATTTTGGTAGAACATACATCTTGGATTACGCAGAAAGGGTTAAACCTTTCTACGACCTTATAAGACCTGATTTTTCAGTTAGGCAATGGACACAGGAACACACAGACACCCTTCGTTCCCTACAAGCTGACATGATAGCTTCAAAACACTTACAGACACGCGTAAATGTCCGCAACCTCATGATCTGTATAGTTGCGGGTCAATCTGGGTACACATACCTAACATACAATGAAGGCGAAACAGTACCTATAGCATACAAATCACACCTATATAAGAACACTGAGATGCGCTTTGCAAGCACTGAAAAAATTCTGACAGCAGTACAGACTGCTGTAGTGAGAGGAAGAGCACTGGCTCAAGGGAAGCGAATAATTGTTGTAACCCCAGTACCGGCCTTAGAGGGTGCTACAAAGGAAGGGTTCTAAATGCTAAAGCCTTACATCCGAGATGGATACAATGGGCGAATTCTCTCACTGCATCAGACGTAGAATATAGATACGACCCAAGTCAAAAAACACAGCCATTTTTGCAATATGAACAAGAATATCCTCTACCGAATGAAATAATGCCTCTAGATCAGTATGAATATATTATTTACACTGACGGATCTGCTCAGCCGTCCATTGGAAGTAAAGAACATTACAGCGCTGTGTCGTGTAGTTCCTATATAACCTATACAGGATCTGCGCGTTAGGATAACAAATTGTGGGATTGGTGGCGGACTTATTCCGTGCACCCCCAACGGATACGTTAGCCTGTCTGTATCAGCTAGCTCACAGTGCCACTATAATCTGCTCTTACCAAGGAGAGAATAGATTCTGGCAACCTCAGAACATGACAACCCTGATCCCTCAGAATCGTGGAAACAATATACTACTTTTCGCTCAGTCACTCATGCTCACTTAGTTTGTCTCAGAGAGTTACACAGAATAAACAGGCTGGGCGTTTTCAATAAGTATTTATTGAACAGTTGTTATTCTAGTGTAGAATAGATGAGCTGCAACAACCATTAGACAGTAGCAGAGACATATGATTAGAAGTACTACTAAAGTAAAGGGATGGTAAAGTTCTACCATCTTGCAGAAATCATGAATAGATACAAGTACATAAAACACATGATAAAAAGTGCGTACTCCTACAATGCCTTCCTAACTAGATGTACCTAAATTGACCTAGCATCTGTGTAGGTGTTATGCCAAGAATCCCTCTAGGATCTAGTCAACCCCATTACCTGAGAAGGAGAGAATATGGGACCCCGTCCTGGTCTCGAGTTGGACACCCCGCGAGGGATGTTAGACCACTGCGAGCTGGAGTGTCTGCATGCAGGAACCTCAGCGTCTCTGGTCAGTGTGTCAGCCGGGAAGTCTCGGTCTCCTCTGTCTTTCTAAGCAAGATGTGATGTATATATACCCATAGGTCTCCCCAGGGGTCCTACCTTGCTGTGTTACTGTGTCCGCCTAAAGGATGACGTCGGGCCTGAACTTTATACAGAGATATTATACAGGACAAGTTAGTCCTGTTGTGCTTCCAAGAAGCCTCATGCATAATGTATGAGATTCGAACTAGGGGGAAACCCGCGTTCTGAATGCTGTGTCGTATCTAGGTAAAAGGTCAGTCCCTAAGAATCGTTATGTATGTAGTGTAGGGAAGAATATAGGTGAAAGGTTGTGATGTTACCTGCGCCTATATAGGGTACCTATATGGAATATAACACCCACTCCTCTTCCGTCTGGACGACATATGTAACTTATTACCGTACTACTAGCCTAAGTAGATTTTGGTACGCACAAAGTTCATAAAAACATTTGATTCTGCTAAAATGTTTAAAACTTTTGAAAATTTTCTAAAAAACTTAAAACTGTCTAAAAATGTTTTTTGCAAGCCATAGCTCTAAGGTGTCCTTAGTTATAGTCCGAAGCACTATAAGCATTAGAAAGCCATGTATGCCCAATAAATGAAAGGAATGTCAATTTTTGTTTTGAGTTCCAAATTTGAGCTTGTTTTTAAAAAAGGGCAAATTTCTTCCAGCACACGACGAGCCAAATGAGTCAAATGTTTGTGTCCTTGCTGGTAGACGCAACATTTTTGTTGCTTGCTTCCGCAGTAGACGGCTCCAGTAGCACCTCGCAGAGTACGTCAATTGAGCACAGATGATGTTCCACACTGTCCGCAGCCGGTGCTGAGGCAGACTGTGCGCCGTCCAAAGCCTGGGTGTCAGAGGTGGAGCTGGTGTCCATACCAACAGGTGCTGTTACAACCTGTGAGGGCTCAAGGAATGCCGCCATCAACATCGGAATACGCTGAGGACACTGCAGAACATGGGCCGTTATCTGGTACAGTTAAGCATTCACGTCCGGTTGCGCACATGATGGGAGTGTCAAACAAAGGTCTAATACGCATTCTTCTCCGCAAAACAGGCATCTGAGGACAGGTAAGAAGCAGTCCATCCAGACTGGTCGAAATGACAAGAAGGATAAGTTACTTACCTGTAATCCTAGTTCTCTTCCAGGGGTATACTCATCAGTCATAAGCACTGAATAATCCCCGCCCATGTGCGGGACCCCGAAGCATATACAACAATACATATATGTGTGTATGTTTAGAACCACAAGTACATAGTACTATCCAAACATACATATATATACATGTATAAACACATAAATATGCAGCCTATTATATATCCAATAGGCTAAGAAGCCAAAATTACATGTATTTCTATTGTGTGAAAATATCACATGCAAAGGAGCTCTTCAACATCGTGAAGGAACTCTCCAACCCCAGCTCCAACACCAACGACATCCCGCCGTCGCAAGCCCTGTGCGATTCCCTCGCCAACTTCTTCCACCGCAAGATCGCCGACATCCACGACAGCTTCAACACCCAGACAGCCCCAACTAAGATCGATGCACCAGACCCGCCGCACACCATCGACCACGACCCCCTGCCAGCCTGGGCCAGCGTGAACATCGATGACACCATCAAGACCATGAGCACAATACACTCCGGCTCCCCGTCAGACCCTTTCCCGCACCACATCTTCAACAAAGCCAGCAGCTCCATCGCACCCCACCTGTGCAACGTCATCAATCTCTCCTTCGAGACCGCGACCTTCCCAGAGAGCTGGAAACACGCAGAGATCAACGCCCTACTCAAAAAACCCAAGGCGGACCCGAGAGACCTCAAGAACTTCCGGCCCATCTCCCTGCTTCCGTTCCCAGCCAAGGTCATCGAGAAGATCGTCAACAAACAGCTAACCCGATACCTCGAAGAAAACAGCATCCTGGACCCATCCCAATCGGGGTTCCGCAGCAACCACAGCACTGAGACTGCCCTCATCGCCGCCACCGACATCAGGATCCTGCTGGACAACGGTGAGACCGCAGCCCTCATCCTGCTGGACCTCTCCGCCGCCTTCGACACTGTCTGCCACCGCACTCTACGCGCACGCCTCCACAACGCAGGGATCCGAGACAAGGCCCTGGAATGGGCCACCTCCTTCCTCGCCGGCAGAACCCAGAGAGTCCGCCTCCCACCATTCCGATCCGAAGCCTCCGAGATCATCTGCGGCGTACCCCAGGGATCATCCCTCAGCCCAACACTGTTCAACATCTACATGGCCCCGCTCGCACGCATCGCCAGACAGCACGACCTCAACATAATCTCCTACGCCGACGACACTCAACTGATCCTCTCCCTCACCAAGGACCCCCTCGCCGCCAAATCCAACCTCCATGAAGGAATGAAGGCCGTCGCCGATTGGATGAAGATCAGCCGACTAAAACTGAACACGGATAAGACAGAGGTCCTCATCCTCGGCTCCAACCCCTCAGCCTGGGACGACTCCTGGTGGCCAACAACACTAGGAGCAGCCCCGACACCCACCGACCACGCACGCAACCTGGGAGTCATCCTCGACTCAACGCTCTCCATGGCCAAGCAAGTCAACGCAGTCTCCTCCTCCTGCTTCAACACCCTTCGCATGCTTCGCAAGATCTACAGGTGGATCCCGACAGATACAAGAACAGTCACCCAGGCCCTCGTCAGTAGCAGACTTGACTATGGGAACGCCCTCTACGCGGGAGCCCCGGCCAAGCTCATCAAGCGACTGCAACGCATACAGAACGCCTCCGCACGCCTGATCCTCGATGTACCACGCCACAGCCACATCACCCCCCACCTGAGGAACCTACTCTGGCTCCCCGTCGACAGGAGAATCTCCTTCAAACTCCTCATCCACGCACACAAGGCACTCCACAAGACTGGCCCAGCCTACCTCAACAGACGACTCCTCTTCTACGCCCCCAACCGCCAGCTCCGCTCCGCCGACCTCTCCCTCGCCACCGTCCCTCGCATTCGAAGAACTACCACCGGCGGCAGATCCTTCTCCCACCTCGCCGCCAAGACCTGGAACACCCTTCCACTAAGCCTACGACAGACCCAAGACCTGCTGACCTTCAGGAGGCTACTCAAGACCTGGTTGTTCGACCAGTAGCAGCACCCCCCCCCCCCTTTTTTCTCCCCAGCGTCTTGAGACCCTCGCGGGTAAGTAGTGCGCTCTACAAATTCTGTGATTGATTGATTGATTGCAATAGAGAACATGCACTGCAATAGTTTTCCACAACAACCTTTTATTTTCATAAAAGAAAACAGGTAATGGCAGGCAATTAGCCCAGAGGCTGCATAGATAAATAACATCACTGTATAGAAAAAACTGGCACCTTGCTTTTAAAGCTTCCAAGAACTTGGACAGAGAGCCTTTAAGACCTCCAGGAGGCCCCTGCTCCCATCATGCACCACAGGTGACAGGTAGGTCAGTTCTTTTTTACGGTGTATACACCCGTAGGAAAGAGCATATATGATGCAAGCAACGCAGTATAGCACTGTTAATGCTCGTCCAGGGAGGCGGGAGGGTTGCTTATGACTTTGATGAGTATACCCCTGGAAGAGAACTAGGATTACAGGTAAGTAACTTATCCTTCTCTTCCAGGGGATACTCATCAATAGTAATAAGCACTGAATAGAGTAGCAAGCCCATACCCACTTCCTCGCGGACGAGCAAACAGCAGCAAGCACAGTTAAAGAAAACATGTTACATGGCATTAACCAAATACATTTCTCAGAGAGGCTTGCCCAAACTGAGCATCCGCCTGTGTGTCAGAGTCCAAAAAGTAACGACGAGTGAAAGTGTGAACTGATCGTCATGTAGCTGCTTTACAAATCTCTGCAATGGGCACATACCTAAGGAGAGCCGTGGTAGAGGCTTTTCCCCTGGTAGAATGGGCCTTAGGTTTGCCCGGGAGGGTTTTGTTGGCCAGTTGGTAATACAATGATATGCAAGATACTATCCACCTAGAGATAGATCTTTTGGAAGCTGCAGAGCCGGTGTTTATGGAACCATAGTTAATAAACAGACAGACCGATTTTCTTAGTTCCTTTGTTTTGTCTAAATAAAACTTCAGAACCCTCGAGGTCCAGAGAATGGAGGGACCTTTCCGGAGGATTTGAAGGAGTCGGGAAGAATGTAGGGAGTATGATTGCCTGATTAATATGGAAATCCGAGACTACTTTATGTAAAAACTCGGATGTTTTCTTAGAACCACTCTGTTAGCATGAAACAGTGTAGGGCTCTTTACAACACAGCGCCTGGATCTCACTCACTCTGCGAGCAGATGTAATAGCCAACAGAAAAGCGGCTTTCCATGTCAAATGTTGTAAAGAAGCTATGAATAGGTTCGAAAGGAGCCCCCATCAACTTTGTTAAAACAATGTTAAGCTCCCATGGAGGAGACGGAGCCCTGATTGGAGGGTAAACCTTTCTCAAACCCTCAAGGAAATCTTTGACCACAGGAATTTTTAAAAAGGAAATCTGCGTAGGGGACTTTCTATATGCTGTGATAGCTGCAAGATGGACTTTAATAGAGGAGAACTGGAGACCGGATTAGGCCAAATGCAGCAAATATGGTAAAATCACCTGTTCTTGACCCCGGACGGGATCATGTCCATTGTTCACACACCATAGGTAAAAATGCTTCCACTTGAAGACATACGATTTCCTAGTGGAAGGTCTCTTTGCTTCTTTGAGAATGTCCATGCATTCTGAAGTCAACTGTAGGTGTCCATACTGTAGGACTTCAGGAGCCATGCCGTCAACCTTAGGGATGAGAGATTGGGGTGAAAAACCTTCCCTGCGTGCTTGGATAGCAAATCCGGACGGCATGGCAACCTCCTGTGTGGTACTTCCGATAGCTGAAGAAGGTCCGGATACCACCACTGACGAGGCCGTTCCGGGGCTATCAGGATCATTCTGGTGTTGGTCCTGTAGAACTTGTTGATTACTGTGGGAATCAACGGAATCGGTGGAAAGGCGTACAGTAATGTCTGAGACCATTCTATCAAAAGGGCATTCCCTTGAGAGCCTGGTTGAGGAAACCTGGATGCAAAGACGGGGCATTTTGCGTTTACTGCGTCTGCAAACAGGTCGATGTCTGGTAAACCCCAGTTTTGAAAGATGTTTTGAGTGAATTTGTTGTTGAGCACCCAGTCGTGGGCTTCGACGAAGTCTCGGCTTAGGGCGTGTGCCTGGGAGTTGAGAGTCCCCGGGAGATGAATGGCCACAATCGATAGGTCTCGTGCGAGAAGCCAGTTCCTGATGGTCTGAGACTCAATGGAAAGACGTCTCGATCGGGTACCACCCTGTTTGTTCAAGTAATACATCGTCGTTGTATTGTCCGCTTGAATCAGAATGGACCGAGACTGGAGCGAAGGGTACAGTGATTTGAGAGCTAGATGCACGGCTCTCAGCTCTAAGAGGTTGATGTGGTAACCTCGTTCTGTTTCTGACCACGGACCTTGAACTTGCAGAGGACCCATATGAGCACCCCATCCTTGGAGTGAGGCATCCATGACTATCGTCTGAGTAGGGGGGTCCAGGTGAAAAGGAACTCCCTTCATCAGGTGGGATCGCTTCATCCACCATCTGATGGAATCCCTGGCTGATTGATGGAGAATCACATGATCTTCCCAGCGTCCTGATACCTGCATCCACTGGTCTTCCAGACATTGTTGTAAAGGACGCATATTTAACCTTGCGTTTGGTACGATGAAAATGCATGACGCCATTGAGCCCAGCAGTGATGACACCTGTCGGACTGTGGAACGTTGCGTGTGAAGGAGGTTCAGACATTTCTCGTGGATTGAGGATAACCTTTCCTCCGAAGGACACACGCTTGCTTTTTCGGTATCCAGGGAGCCACCCAGGTAGTGGATTCTCTGTGTTGGATTGAAGATCGATTTCTTGAAGTTGATATGAAGGCCTAACCGGTTTAGTAGCTGAAGACAGTACGAGAGATGAGTCGGCAGCAGGGCAGGGGACGAGCTCTTCAGGAGCCAGTCGTCCAGGTAGGGATATATGAATATCCTCTGCTTGCGGAGAAAAGCTGCCACCACAGCCATGCATTTTGAGAATGTTCGAGGGGCCGATTTGAGCCCGAACGGGAGCACCGTGAATTGGTAATGCTGGAATGAAACCCGAAATTTGCAATGTTTCTTGGACACTGAAACGTGGAAGTATGCGTCCTGCAAATCGATGGAGCACATCCAGTCCCCTTGAGGAAGTTGTGGGAAGATTTGATGCAGTGCCAACATTCAAAACTTTTCTTTGCGAATGAATTTGCTCAACAGTCTCAAGTCCAGTATTCGTCTCTATTCTGTGGTGGGGCCTCTTTTTTGCACGAGGAAATAGCGAGAATAAATCCCCTGTTTCCTTTGTGGAATGGGAATTTTTTCTATGGCGCCTTTTTGTAGAAGAATGTTCACCTCCTCTTGTAACAAATGGTGGTCGTGGAGAGATTTCTCTCGCGGAGGGATTGATGGAGGTGAAGATTTGAACCTGAGCAGATACCCATTCTGCACAATATTGATGACCCACTTGTCCTTTGTTATCTTTTTCCACTCCTCCAGATGTAAAGAAACACTTCCCCCCAACGGAGTGGTCAACGGGCCTGGACGAAGCCACACCTCATTGTTTTGTTGGTGGTTTAGGCGCAGCTGACTGCTGTTTCTGTGTTCCTCTCCCTCGTCCAGGTCTCGTCTGTTGGTAGTGAGACCTTGATTGCGCCTGACTTTGGTTTTGTGTGGTCCAGTGAGGGGTTTGAACCCTCTGCTGAAAGGAACGCCGATCATAGGGACGGAACCTTCGTCGGAATTCTTTCCGCTTTTCCAAACCAACAGCCTTTAGAGTGTCCAGTTCAGTTTTCATCTTGGACATCTCGTCGTCCGCTTGGGACCCGAACAGAGAAGAGCCATTGAAGGGAAGGTTGACAATCTTCCTCTGTGCATCAGGTTTGAGACCCGTGAGACGAAGCCATGCTGAACGCCTCGAGCAAATGCCATGGGAATATCCGGGGGCCGCTAAATAATCTGTGTCAGCAGCGGCACTGATTACTTGATTTGCCACCAATCCACCCTCTTGCAGGATTTCTTCGAAATCTCGTTGGTCCTCTTTTGGTAGCTTGCCCGTGAACCTTGCCAAAGAGTCCCACAGTGATCTGTCGGACCGACCCAGCAGGGCGGAAGCACTAGCCACAGTTTTATGACTGACGCAGAGGTATTGAACATCCTTTTCCCCAAGGAATCAATATTTTTACTGTCCTTTTCTGGAGGAACAGAGGAGGTGGAAGTAGCGGAATGTGCTTTTCTGGCCGCCGCTACTATGACAGAGTCTGGAGGTGTGTCGGCACGAAGAAACAACGGGTCTTGGTCTGGGGCCTTATACTTCTTCGAGATCCGAGTGGGAGCCGAGCCCACCGTGGCAGGAGTCAGGAAAGTCTGCATTGCTGGCTCTAGCAGACCTGGGACCAAAGGGAGAAGAGGTCTGGCCGAAGACCTATGATGCAGGGTTTCAAATATGACGGAAGTTGAAACTGGTGGTGCAGTCGTATTGATGTTCAACTTGCTGGCACCCCTGCAGAGCACTTCATTGAAAGTCCCGATATCGTCAATCGGGGAAACCCTGGATGGCGGTGTAGAAGATAGGGTTAGTGAATAGTCCCTAAAGGAAGACCTGGAAGATGAGGTTGTTGATGGAGACCTCCGTCTCCTCTTTGGAGTAGGAGAATGGCGAGATCTTGAGCGCCCTCTTGAATGTGAACGCCTTCGTGATGGAGATCTAGATCGTCTCGGAGACCTGCGAGGAGAGGGTCTCGAGGATTCTGTAGGAGGAGGTCCCTCAGAAGACCTGGTATGACCTTTCCAGTGCCTTAAGCTTTCCAGCCATCTTGGTGACATATGAATCAAAGGAGACTTTTCTCTGGGAGTCGGACAGCCCTCCGGCGTAACCTGGATAATGGTGATGCCAGGTGACGAAGATGCTCCTCTCGACGTCGAGCGCAGGGATCCCGACGCTGATCTAGACTTCTCTGGTACGTCCCCAGCAGAAATGGCAGGATTCCTCTCCCTCAACATCGAGCGATGTCTCGACGACGACACGGAATGCGCCACCATCGACGTCGACCGCTGCTGCGGAGATCCACTTAAGGATTCACGCCTTTGCGGCGATGCTCTCCACGTCGGTCTCTTCGACGTCGACCCTGAAGGTGTTCTCGACGTCGACCGTTGGTGTACCTGTGGTGTCTTCGACGTCGACTTCTTCGACTGTGAACGTGCCCTCGACCGCCTGTGGGTCCGTGAGGGTGATGTTGCCGTCGATCCTCTCGACGCCGACCTTCGGGAAGGAGGCGGAGACCTCGACGGATGTCTTGACGTCGACGGAGGCTTCGACGACGACTTGGGTCTGTCGTAACCATACTTCGAGCCCGAAGTAGTATGCCTTGACGTCGCTTTACTTTTCGTCGACGGAGGTTCACTTCGTGTCGACGGTGATCTGTCCCTCGACGTCGAGGAGTGTCTCACATGTTGTTCCGATGCCGATCTCGATGGCGAGCACTCAGGAATTTTCTTACTTTTGGAGGCTGGAGAGGCAGATCTTCGCCGCTTCTTCTGTTTTTCCTGAGAGGAAGGCTTCTTAGAGGTAGGATTACTCTCTAGGCCACTTTTATGGTGTTTTCCTCTCTCCAATGAGGCAAGAAGCCTGCTCTTCTCTCTGTCTCGCAGAGTTCTTTTAGAAAATTGTTGACAAAGATAACAAACCTCTGCGTTGTGTGAGAATAGCAGGCACACAATGCACACAGAGTGAGGGTCAGATTTAGCCATCTTCTTCCCACAGGAAGGGCACTTGTAGAATAAAGCTGGCATTTCTGACCAAAAAATAACTGTTAAGTTGTCAGAAAAATACTGGAAAACAATCCCAGCAGCAGAAAATGTCCAATAAAGTTGTTAGAAAACAATTTCTGACTAGAAAAGCCAAAAACTGACGAGCTCAAGCTCCAGGATCCTCACAGAAGGAGCCGGAAAAAAGAACTGACCTAACTGTCATCTGTGGTGCATGATGGGAGCAGGGGGCTCCTGGAGGTGTCCAAATTCTTGGAAGTCTTAAAGGCAAGGTGCCAGTTTTTTCTGTACAGTGATGTTATTTATCTATGCAGCCTCTGGGCTAATTGCCTGCTATTACCTGTTTTCTTTTCTGAAAATAAAAGGTTGTTGTGGAACACTATTGCAGTGCATGTTCTCTATTGCAGTATTTGTATGTGATATTATTTTCACACAATAGAAATACATGTAATTTTGGCTTCTTAGCCTATTGGATATATAATAGGCTGCATATTTATGTGTTTATACATGTAAATATATGTATGTTTGGATAGTACTATGTGCTTGTGGTTCTAAACATACACATATATATGTATTGTTGTATATGCTCCGGGGTCCCGCACATGGGCGGGGATTATTCAGTGCTTATGACTATTGATGAGTATCCCCTGGAAGAGAACCAAGATGCACTTAGTTCTCTTAGGCGAGGCATGCCTAGATGTTGTACCATGCGGTCACAGTATTTACGCTCCAGGAGTGCTCTTTCCATCTCCTTGGTGACTTGGATATCCATTGCGTAGTAGATATAAAACAATCAGGATACCTGCTACTAGAAACAGGATGAGCGGAAATCCTCCAAAGATGCTTCCGAATACGGAGTGTATGAAGTTTGGTATAACTCTAAGTACCGTCTGAAAGGTGCTCAGAAGTCCAGAACCTATGGTCTTAAATAGGTGGACTATGCCTGTCGTATCAGACATGTTAAAGATACGATTTACCATTTCTGCGAAATGGAAAGGGCAGTTTGTATGAATAAGCGCCTGTATCTCTGCCGAAGACCTTGCGATCTGGAGATCAAAAGTCTCTCGAGTGGAGGTTAAGGGCACAGACTTTTGTAAAAGCATGGCTTTCATTCTGCTTAGAGTATCAAACAGTATTAAGGAAACATTCAGTGAAGGCCATAACGGCACCTACCTGACTGTATGTGTCGGTGGAAACATTACTTGCATACAACAAGTAACCCTGGAGCTTACGGTTACCAGATATGCGATGCCCGGGAGCATTCCGCAGCAGCCTCGACTGTTCAGCATCAAGTAACTCCCATTTGAAAGTAGCCTGAATGCTGGAGTAATCACTGCAGCTGGGGCACCCCTCAAATGGCAGGACAAGTTCGCTACAGAACCATTACAAGCCCCGTGCAGCATTATATCCTGGCATATGAGTGATCCACTTAAAGCGTTCTCAGTTTGTACCGCTTAGAAACACTTCTTGATCCCAACTCCGGCATCGGAATCTGTATGGTAATACCCATGATTCCTTAATGTATTCGTTACCCATTTCTTCATATCAGCCTGCCTGCTTTTGTTGAAGGCAATACCGAAACTGAAAAGTAGTGACTGGTAGAGTTATGTGGCCATGGATTAGCCATTCTGTGGACGGTGATTCTGCCACTGTAATTGCTAATCTATCCAGTTTTTCCATACGCAGCATTGTATATTTTGCTCCCCTTGGTGCCATTTCTATCTGTTTATCTGTTAGATTGTAATCAGAAAACAGAGACGTACTGTTGATATAACGCCAAGGTACATAGCCTGCACGCAAAGATTGCAGCGTCCAGCTTAACAACATAATAGAACGTAATTGAGACTGCCCGTGTTGTAATATGGCCAAATCTTGGTCCAGTATGTCTATCGCAGAAGATACAATGTTGCCTAAGGAATATATCCTGGACGTCAATGTAGTTAACCCATTGCCTACCATTGCTAGAGATTTTTCTAGATTTATAAGGTCTACTCACGTAACCTCTCTGCGGCCTCTTGTTGTGATATTTTCCATATTTCATTATAGACAGCATAATAGAAACGTTTCCGACGTGGCTTCCTGGGACCTAGTAAAAAATCCCTGAGATCCACATCCTGTGATAGTGAGGTTAAGTGTTGCTTCACCTTTGTGAGCGTTGAGGTTTTTAGCCAATCAAGGCACAACTTCCCAACGCTGTAGGATTTCACTACCCCTAAATGTTCTCTCTGTACATAACGTGGATCTGGCCTATGGATAGTGAAACCTTCGGTTTTACCCATGAATCTCGCCTGACAACTATTCGTGTCTATGGGCCAAATCAACCATTTCTCCCAATTGGGGTCTGATCTGTTGTATTGCATAATGTCCTTCAAAGTAATATCTTTCTGTGATGTTATGTTACCCTCGGTGTGTGATGGAGGTGGCAGCCGAGGTGTGTTCAAGTCTTTGTTCTTGGCTAGTCCAAGGCAAGACGTTTGTTGCACTGTCTCGTTCAAAAACATGATTTGTTGAGGGATAAGGCATGCTCTAAACAAAGCTTCCGTTCCCTGAACTTGCCATTCCCTAGTACCCCAGACTGATTTTAGGTCTATGGTGTCTTTCCATAAGTCGAAACCTTTTTCAGACAACTGGGCAAAAAAGGAAGCAGAGTAAATCTGTTTGGTGTTTGTTAACATTTTTCTGTGCTGATGTTGGTGCTATCTGATAATAATATGATGCCTGGTCGGACATATTAAACCCTGAAAAATATGGAAACTTTTGTGTAAATGTTTTTGAACTGCCTTTCGGTGGTGTTGGACAATGTTCCCACTGGTGGTAAGTGAACACATTTCTAGGATTAGCTGATTATGCAGAAAGTGATGACCATAGTGTTGATAACACTACATTGTTTCGAAATCTGATGTGCTTTCCAATGTTTCCCTATTAGAAAATGCAGCAGATTTTTCCAAATCAGACAACATGTTATTTACAGTTTCAAAATCCCAATCATCGGAAAATGTACTTGAGGTAATGATATCACTCAACGATATTTTAAATAAATGAGGAATTCTCAAAAGTTTGGTAGGACCAAATATATCGAAATCAAACTATACCATCAGGTATAGGAACTGCTGTAATGTTCACTGATGACAAGTCTCTTTGTTCTCAATGAGATGATTGGTGTGGTTTTAAAATTAAAGTTCACCTTTGGGCTGCAGAGCTTTGTCGAAGGTATTTTCCATTAACAAGCATGCTAAAAACTATTACTAAGCCTAACCAGAAAAGAAAGAGAAGTATCTAGGTGATTATCCATAGTTCTACCCAAGGTGACACCAGGTAAGTCTTTTTAAGAAAGTTCAGAAAGTCTTTAACTTGCTGCTTGTGCGATTTTTGGGCTGGCATCGTTTCCGGTTCACTTGGATCCAAAGAAAACTTATCAAAGTTTATGAAGTAGCCAGAAGCAGTTCGATCAATTGTTGGTATTGCATCAGGATTTGTAAAATCGTAGTTTGCTCTTGTTGAGGCATGTTGATGAAGACATCTGTATTTGGTTGAATTGAAATTTGTCTTTCATTTTGGTTCTGAATTTGAATTTCAGGTTCAAGGGGAACGAGTTCCATAGCATTGTTGCATAGTCCATCATTCCGTGCAGGAGACTCTTCAAACGTGATGAGTCTTTCCGTTTGAACTTCTTGAATTGTAGCGAGAGGAGGGTGTCTGCTACTTTGGAGTCCACGTGGCCTACTACTCAGTATCGGCCACATAGTGTGTTTGATTAGGTCGATTGAGACAAGTCTATTCTCCTTTTTTCCGGCAAGAGGCGGTAGAAGTACAGTTCTTGTTCCTTCAACTGCTAGAACCTGTACAGGCTTTCTGTGTGATGGCCCAAATTCCTTCTTGTCCGCTATTTTCTCTCTGACCAGATCCCTGACTTTTGGGATCCAGACAGGTCTTGCCGTGACTGATTTGACTTCCCCAGTGGCGGTCTGCTTCATATGGACATTACTTTGTTGTGTCCTGGACTCATTTAGATCCTGTAAAACAGCCAAACGATCATGGATGTCAAAAGGCTTTTCATCCGCCACTGCGCCTTCACAATCAAGATCAGGTACCCACATTCTTGTCCCAAATAGGACCTCATATGGAGTGACCCCCCCCTAGAGAACTTCTTGGCATGTTATTCAATGCTCGCTGCACTCCATATAGATGTTTTACCCAACTCTCACCCGTGCCTAATACTCTAGCCGTTAAAGATTGCTTTAAGTCTCGGTTTTTCCTCTCCATGACCAAATTTCCCTCGGGATGGTACGGAGAAGAGTACCGCAAAGCTACACCCAATCGTCGCATGGCCTCCTTGTAAGCCCGAGAGCTAAACGCAGGGCCCTGGTCAGAATGTAATGTGCCAATTGCGTATGTCCTTTATAAAGACTCGCAAATCTTTTATAACAGTTTGAGCGTCAGCCGAGCGTTGGGGCCACACCCATAGGAATCTTGAGCAGGAATCCACTGCAACCATGATATACCTGTAAGCCCCATCTCTCTGTAAGGAGCCGCAGTGGTCCAAGTAAACACACGCTAGTGGTTTGTCAGATATTAACAATGGTGTCTGTGCTGGACGTGTTACGGTGGAACCTTTCATCTGCTGGCAGATGTCGCATTTTAAGACATAGTCTTTAGTCTGCTTAGTTAACCCAGGCCACCAATAGCGTTGTTTCAGTAAATAAACAGTCGCCGTAACTCCTGCATGTGCAGAACCTATCCCTTCGTGTGCTGCTAGAATTAAACCTAACCTACGATCCATGTTTGGAATTACTCTATCCCCCACTCCAGGAATCTGAGCAAATGGGATGTTATTGGCATCTAACTTGTAGTACTTGAGTGGAAACCCTTTTGGTACTGCTCCGCTGTTTTTGCGACAAGCAATGACAGCCACCATAATCTCACAGTCTATTCTCGTTTTAGAACGAGTGATTGCAGCTACGGAAGCCGTGCGTACAGCCCCCTTTGTGGCTTCATCAACCAATGAATTCCCTTCAACGTGAACGACATCACGCTGATGACTCAGTGTATGTATCACGTGAGCTCTCGGTAGTTCGGTTTTCAACTCCACTACCTGTTCCCATAGCATTTTATGCTTAATTGTGCCACCTTTTGCATCTTTGAACCCGTTTTGAACCCAGTGCTGCAAATATTCATTATGTGACTGCACACAGTAAAACGAATCGCACACAATTAGTGTGGGGAATTCTCAATCCGTATTTACCAGTGCCAGTATCAAGGCTTTTAATTCTGCCAGCTGTGCCGTGCAGTCTCCTAGAGATTGTGTTTTTGTGCAACTTGGGTGGAACCTTCCATCCCGCATGCGACCTTTAACGATTGCGCATGCCGCGCTATATTGTTGCTTACTTCCTATGGCCGGTTGAGCCGATCCGTCAGTGTAAATTATATATTCATACTGATCAAGAGGCATTATTTCGTTTGGCAGAGGATATTCTTGTTCGTATTGCAGAAATGCTTGTGTCTTTAAATTTGGGTCGTACCTGTATTCTACATCTGTTGCAGTGAGAGAATTAGCCCATTGTATCCATCTCGGATGTAAGGCTTTAGCGTTAGGAACGCTTGCCTTTGTCGCAGCCTCTAAAGCTGGAACTGGAGTCACTACTAATATTAGTTTCCCCTGGGCCAGTGCTCTTTGTCTCACTACAGCAGTCTGTACTGCTGTTAGAATCTTTTCTGTAGATGCGAAGCGCATCTCAGCATTTGTGTACAAATGTGATTTGTATGCAATTGGTACTGTTTAACCTTCATTATATGTTAGATAGGTGTACCCGGATTGGCTCGCAACTATACGGATCACCAGGTTGCGTACGTTTACGCGTGTCTGCCAAGTGTTTGGAAGCTATCATGTCAGCTTGTAAGGAACGAAGGATATCTGTGTGTTCCTGTGTCCATTGTCTTACTGAAAAATCAGGTTTTATTAAATCGTAGAAAGGTTTTACTCTTTCTGCGTAATCCAAAATGTATGTTCTGCCAAAGTTCAGGAATCCCAGGATTGATTGTAAGTTTTTCAATGATTTTGGAGGTGGGAGCAGCGCGCATTTTTCTAAAAAAAATCAGCTGCCAAGCTTTTCCCTTCACTTGAAAGCTCATAACCTAAAAACAGAACACTGAGGTGGGCAATTTTTGATTTTTTAAAGTTGAACTTGTAGCCCTCAGATGCAAATCCCAAAATTATGGTATTCACTCTGTTCAGGTGCTCCTCTAGGTCATCGTCCGTTAGATAAATGTCATCCACATAGGACAATGCTTCTTAATCCAAATTTTGAAGTAACTCAGTTACTCTGGCCGAAAACAACCCCAGGCTGTTCTTATACCCCTGGGGGAGTCGACAAAATTGACGCTGGGACCCTAGCGCTGAGAATGCTGTTAGATATCTGCTTTCAAGCACTATATTTTGGCAGAAGAATCCATTTGAGATATCAAATGTCGTTTCATATTTTTTCCGCACAATGTTATTCATTAATGCGGCACTGTGTGCATTTTGGACTGCAAATGTCTTAGTGCAAGTGTTTAAATGTCTATAATCTAAAACTAAACGATATGAATTTTCAGGTTTCATGACCGGGAACAAAGGATTGTTCATCAATGAGGTGCAAATTTCGATCACCCCTTGGTATTCAAGTTGATCTAGGATCTCCCTGACCTGTTACTTAGCTTCTTGCTTTATAGGATACTGCCTTTGTGCAGTTGGAGTGTTTTTAGTGGAATAATGTGGTGGGTTGAATCCTCATCCCAACCTACATTGTTTTTGTATAATGCTGGAGCTTGGGCTACCGCCCACTCCTGCGCATATGTGTGTTTTAGGTGCCTGGGAATATGGTCTGAGAATGCCGGTAAAATTACTGTTTCTCCTTTAGGGGAATCCATGACGAATGCTGGCGGCCAATCTTGTTCAGCTAACAAAATGTCATAGCCAAATGACAGATTCTCCCAAAAGGGACCTCTAACTGTCCTACATTTGTTCCCCTCCATTTGGAGTGTTATTTCATATAACTTATGTGGGACACTTACCCTAGTATCTGGTGTCTCTACTGTGATATAATCATTCAAGTCCGCTGTCACCAGAAATTCCATCAGGTTCTGGCGAGCTATTGTTACTTCTGCCGCACTGTCTAGCATCGTCAGAGCCCATTCCCCGTTCAGTAGTCGAGTCCTCAGAATTCTGGGCATGTCTGATCTTTAGACCTCCAACCTTCTTCTTTTTGAACTGTGGCTTTTGCTTTGGTTTCTCTTCTTTTTAGAAGTGTAATCTTGAGCGTGCTGCTTGTCTCTGGACTTTGTACGCTCTTCTTGTCTGTCTGACCGTCCTTCCCTCTCAGAGTTTTTCGATGAACCCTGAAAGGAACGAGAGGAACGTGTATCAGTATCCTGATACCTGTCAGGTTTCCTAATATTATCCCTATTCCTAAGGTTATACCTCTTTTCGGAGGGCTCCTGTGGCGGAGATCTATCTCTGGATTGATATTTGTTTCCTTTAAAGTTTTGTTGTTTTTTATTGTCCCACTTCTTCTTTGTTGAAGCAGGTGTCTGCTTAGAAGTGTCATTATCAGGACTTGCCTATCAGTTGTGGTTTTAAAGCTTTCCCCCCCCAAACTGTCTCTGCCTAATTCTGCATATGCAGTTTCAATTATTTTCGGTAGTTCGTGTTCTTGTTATAAAGGACTGAACTCCCTTAGGCATTGGCGGATAGCTACTGAAGCTGCTTCCCCTTTAATATTAGCAAATTTTATGGCTGATACCTGGGCATAGTTACCTAGTAACTTCATCCCTAAGTTCAGAGCAGGCTCTGCTCCGTATTCGTTTTGTATTTGTCTCAATACGTCTGGTACTACTGCTAATGACGGGATACCATGAGTTCTGGTATAAATGGCAGCAAAGACTGTACCCCAAGTGGTACAATCCTATATTTGTGGTGTTATCCCCATGGGCAAGCAGATTGTTAGCATTCTGTGTTTTTCATACGGGGTAGTATTCGGGAATACTGCCTCTAGCTGTGTTATTTTCTGAGCTACCCAGAATGGCATTTGTTCACGTTTTGTGGGCATTTTACCCATCACCGCGTGTAATGTTTGTGGTGTGATTTTAGTTGCTGTACTCTGAACTTGAGTTCCATTTGTTGCAACTATTGCTGGTTGGACTGTAAGTGTCCTCATGACGAATTGCGTCAAGTTTCTGTACATTTTTATTAATTCTTTGTGTTGTGTGGGTAAGTCTCCTGGTGGCATTGTTTCAATGTCAGGATGTGGTGTGTAGGTCGCTAATATTGGCCATGTTGCCCCTTCTCTTCCGAGCGGGTCGAGTCTCACTCTTCTTCTTCTTATGTGGGGTAGGGCGCCTTTAAACCAGTATAAGTGTTCCTGGTACGTGAGCGGAACCTCAATGTCATCAAACGGACAATATTCCGCTGGTGCATCTCCTTCTGTGTAGAAATGTTTTTGTTCTTGCATTTGCTGCTGGGAACGTAACCCACGAATAAAATACCTCTGTTCTATATGATTCGTGTGCCTCAATCACGAAAGCTACTATCCCACCCATGGCTGTTACACCATGCGCAAGTAGTTTCAGGGTGACTGTATTTCTAAGATTTTCTGCAATCGGAATTGCATCTGCATTTTCTTCTTCATCTGAGAGGTGCAAACTATGCACAACTCCCCCCGCGTTTTCCAAGTCTTCAGTCAATTTTTTAGAGGAAGAAGATTTTCAAGGAAACTAAGATAAGGTGTTTTTGCACAATTTTAGGAACACTGTGTCCTTCAAGCTTGATTAATCAATAGCCAATAAATAGGATTTTTTGCCTACTCAGCTGTGGCGGCGTTTGTGCCCACCCACTCCAGACGTCTCTGGTGTTTTGTGAGTAGGGGTCTCTGAGAATAGCATGACTGAACTACTCAGATTCTATTGTTAAATAAGTACCCACCCAACGTTGGCGGCGCCATGTCGTGTAGTTCCTATATAACCTATACAGGATCTGCACATTTGGATAACAAACTGTGGGACTGTTGGCGGACTGATTCCGTGCACCCCCACTGGATACGTTAGCCTGTCTGTATCAGCTAGCTCACAGTGCCACTATAATCTCCTCTTACCAAGGAGAGAATAGATTCTGGCAACCTCAGAACATGACAACCCTGATCCCTCAGAATCGTGGACACAATATACTACTTTTCGCTCAGTCACTCGTGCTCACTTAGTTTGTCTCGGAGAGTTACACAGAATAAACAGGCTGGGCTTTTTCAGTAAGTATTTATTGAACAGTTGTTATTCTAGTGTAGAATAGATGAGCTGCAACAACCATTAGACAAGTAGCAGAGATATATGATTAGAAGTACTACGAAAGTAAAGGGATGGTAAAGTTCTACCATCTTGCAGAAATCATGAATATATACAAGTACATAAAACACATGATAAAAAGTGCGTACTCCTACAATGCCTTCCTAACTAGATGTACCTAAATGTACCTAGCATCTGTGTAGGTGTTATGCCAAGAATCCCTCTAGGATCTAGTCAACCCCATTACCTGAGAATGAGAGAATATGGGACCCCGTCTTGGTCTCGAGTTGGACACCCCGCGAGGGATGTTAGACCACTGCGAGCTGGAGTGTCTGCATGCAGGAACCTCAGCATCTCTGGTCAGTGTGTCAGCCGGGAAGTCTCGGTTTCCTCTGTCTTTCTAAGCAAGATGTGATGTATATATACCCATAGGTCTCCCCAAGGGTCCTACCTTGCTGTGTTACTGTGTCGGCCTAAAGGATGACGTCGGGCCTGAACTTTATACAGAGATATTATACAGGAGATGTTAGTCCTGCTGTGCTTCCAAGAAGCCTCAGGCATAATGTATGAGATTCGAACTAGGGGGAAACCCGCGTTCTGAGTGCAGTGTCGTATCTAGGTAAAAGGTCAGTCCCTAAGAATCGTTATGTATGTAGTGTAGGGAAGAATATAGGTGAAAGGTTGTGATGTTGTGAGGGTACCTATATGGAATATAACAGCTGCATGTGCGATTGTAAAAGGTTGTATGAAAGGAGGAAAATTCCATCCAAGCTGTACAAAAACACAGTCTCTAGGAGACTGCACGGCTCAGCTGGCAGAATTAAAAGCTCTATTACTGGCACTGATAAATACAGATCGAGAACTCGCCACACTAATCGTGTGTGATTCCTTTTACTGTGTACAGTCATACAATGAATATCTTCACTACTGGGGTCAGAATGGGTTTAAAGACTCAAAAGGTGGCACAAGTAAGCACAAAATGCTATGGGAACAGGTAGCAGAGTTGAAAAACTAACTACCAAGGGCTCACGTGATACACACACTGAGTCATCAACGTGATGGCGTTCACGTTGAAGGGAATTCATTGGCTGATGAAGCCGCGAAAGGGGCTGTACGTACGGCTTCCGTAGCTGTAATCACTCGTTCGAAAACGAGAATAGACGGAGACATTATGGTTACTATCATTGCTACACGCAATAACTCAGCTGTACCGAAAAAATGCCCACTCAAGTACTCCTACAAGTTAGATGCAAACAAAGTTCCATTTGCTCAGATTCCCGGAGTGGGGGATAGAGTAATACCAAACATGGATCGCAGATTAGGCTTAATATTAGCTGCACACGAAGGTCTGGGGTCTGCACACGCAGGAGTTACGGCAACAGTTTCTTTACTGAAACAACGCTATTGGTGGCCAGGTTAACAAAGCAGACCAAAGACTATGTCTTAAAATGCGACATCTGTCAACAGATGAAGGGCTCCACCATAACACGTCCAGCACAGTCACCATTGCTAATATCAGACAGACCACTGCGTGTGTCTATTTGGACCACTGCGGCCCCCTACAATCTGATGGGGCTTACAAATACATTATGGTTGCAGTGGACTCCTGCTCGAGATTCCTATGGTTATGGCCTCAGCGCTCGGCTGACGCTCGAACTGTTATCAAAGATTTGCGAGTCTTTATAGGGACATACGCAGTTGGCACATTACATTCTGACCATGGCCCCGCGTTTAGCTCTAGGGCTTACAAAGAAGCCATGGGAAGTTTGGGTGTTGCACTACGGTACTCCTCTCCAAACCATCCCGAGGTAAATTCGGTTGTGGAGAGAAAGAACAGGGACTTAAAGCAATCATTAACAGCTAGAGTATTAGGCACGGGTGGTAGTTGGGTCAATCATTTATATGGGGTACAGGGGGCCTTGAACAACATGCCAAGAAGTTCTCTAGGGAGTGTCACTCCTTATGATGTCCTTTTTGGGACGAGAATGTGGGTTGGTACCTGATCTTGATTGTGAAGGCACAGTGGCGGGTGAAAAACCTTTTGACATCAATAAACGTTTGGTTGTTTTACAGGATCTGAATGAATCCAGGGCACTACAGAGCATCGTGCAAGTAAAGCGGACGCCACTGGGGAAGTCAAGGCAGTCACTGCAAGACCTGTCTGGGTCCCTAAAGTCGGGGATCTGGTCAGGGAAAAGATAGTGGACAAAAAGAATTTGGGCCATCATACAGAAAGCCTGTACCTGTCCTGGCAGTCGAAAGAACAAGAACTGTACTTCTGCCACCTCTTGCTGGAAAGAAGGAGAAAAGATTTGTCCTCCATTGATCTGATAAAACCACACTATGTGGCCGATACTGAATAGTAGGCCTCGTGGGATCCTGGGAAGCAGACACCCTCCTCTCGCTACCATACAGGAAGTTCAGAAAGGCTCATCACGTTTGAAGAATCACCTATACGGAATGATGGACTATGCAATAATGCCATGGAACTCGTTCCTCTTGAAACTGACATTCAAAATCAAAATGAAAGACAAATTTCAATTCGACCTAACACTGATGTTTACATAAATATGCCTCAACAGGAGCCATCTACAAGTTCAACACAACCTGCTGAGCTGCCTAAAATAGATCGAACAGCATCTGGGTATTTCATCGACTTTGATACCTTTTCGTTGGATCCAAGTGAACCGAAAACTGTGCCAGGCCCAATATCCCGTCAACAACAACTCAAAGACTTCTTCATTTTTCTTAAAAAGACATACCTGGTGTCACCTTGGCTAGAACTTTGGATTATCACCGGTATAATGTTCCTTCTTTTCTGGATAGGCTTAGTAACTGTTTTCTGCTTACTTAATAATGGAACTTATCTGCGCCAAAGCTCTGCAGCATCGAAAGTGAATTTGATGTTAAAACCTCATGTTTCGTCACATCGTGAACAAAGAGACTTGTCATCAGGGAACATTACAGCAGTTCCTATACCTGATGGTATAGTATGGGACAAGGTTGATTATGATATATTTGGTCCGACAGAACTTTTAAAAATGCCTCATTTATTTAAAATTTCCTTAAATGATATCATTACCTCCAGTACATTTTCCGATGATTCGGATTTTGAAACTGTGAATAATATGTTGTCTGATTTAGAACAATCTGCCGCATTTTCTAATAATGAAATCTTAGAAGACACATCAGATTTTAACACCATGTATTGTTATCAACATTATGGTCATCAT
Organism: Calotriton arnoldi; assembly: GCA_963921515.1. Taxonomy (NCBI): domain Eukaryota; kingdom Metazoa; phylum Chordata; class Amphibia; order Caudata; family Salamandridae; genus Calotriton; species Calotriton arnoldi. The sequence continues at coordinate 245,106 of CAWUFW010016616.1, read as the reverse complement.
TTTCTATATTTTCCAGGGCACTACAGAGCATCGTGCAAGTAAAGTGGACGCCACTGGGGAAGTCAAGGGAGTCACTGCAAGACCTGTCTGGGTCCCTAAAGTCGGGGATCTGGTCAGGGAAAAGATAGTGGACAAAAAAGAATTTGGGCCATCATACAGAAACCAAAACACAAAAATGGACCTGTTCTATCAACTGTCTGGACTACTATGAACGTCCACCATATGTTTTCTCAGGCACACAATATTGCGTGACCTAGCAGTGGAACAATATCTCCCATCTGCCCTGGAGTGACTAAAATCACTACTCTTAAAAGCTTGTGTTCCGTACTGTCACTACTGATGTAGCCCCCCTACAGATCTAACAAGGGGGAGGGAAGAAAAAGTGGGAACTAAGAAGGCAGTGCCTCACGGGAGTAACACCATGGGAGTTTACAGACTGGTACTCGCCTGTATCCTCAGGTTCTCATCATTAGCAACTGCCGACTTATAAAATAAAGTAAAGAGTGAGGAAAAAGAACCAGAACTGTGTGTGTTCAGTGCAAAATACGTGAACCCTATAAAGGAAACCGGGGTCTGGCGTCGAGCACCCGATATACCTAATCTAAAACAAGAGCTAGACAGCCACTAGCTGAACTTTTTATTCCTTGCTGTGTGTCTGCTCAATAAAACCAACATGTTTCATTGCCCATGTAAACTTGCGGCAACTTCATCAGGGTAGGGTCAGTGTCCTCACTGCACCACTTTCATCTGTTTGTCATACCTACAAAAAACAGAGACAGTACAACACATATCATCAACACATATAACAGACATGGCATTGGACTAAAAACTTTTGCAGCACATGTAGCACATTTAAAGCAAAACTTAATGTTTTTAGTATTTTTGGTGCTACTCGTGAGGAATACCGACATCACTTGTGATATATTTACCGGGTGGTTGCCCATCTTCGGCATACCAGCAACCCCGTAAAAAACTGCTTCAAACCCTGTGTATGTGTACTAGTCCACAAGCACAACGCCCGTCTCAGTCGCTGCACTCAGTCAGTCTGTGTGGGGGAGAAGAACAAATTCAAAAATTCCCCAACATCCATTAGGCAACCATGTTAAGCTCAATAGCGATGGAATATCCCCAATCCCATCTAAAATCAGTAGGGCAAGTCTAGCTACCTTCCTACTCCCTAAGCTGCATGCTCAAATCTCCCGCACATGTAGCGCCCAGCAGTCGACTCTACTCACTGCTGTCCTCAAAGTATCTTAATGCGAAAGCATTCCAACAACCGGCACCCCTCCTACTAAGTATCGGTACTACCCCGTTTTATGCGCCGTGGTGACTGTTAGTATACTCTGCCGTCAACCCCCGTGCTCCTGGGGCCCGGTAAACCAAGGAAAAAGCCCCTTCCATTAATAAAATCATACCCGCTTACAGAGACTCCTCGGGTCCAGGCCACCGCTCAGCACCTCCTCATGTCCTGCTCGCTCTGGAATATTTCTGAAGCAGCACACGCTGCGTCAGACTGCCTGGACCCGCCCTACTTCCGGTCCTCACATCTTGTTCATACCTTGTCAAATCACTGCGGCGGCCATCTTAAAATGTCCATCACCCACTACTGAGGACCAAATGTACTGTCAGTCTAGGTGTATAACGTGTTTCTGAATGGACAAAAAGCAAAATCTTCACAGGTAATTTTGGTTCCACAGTTCTGTTGTCAAAATTAATTAATCAAAATGAGTCAAAAGGTGGTGCAATGCCTAAGTTTTACTACATCTTGCCTCTCGAATTTTGATGTGCCGAGGCTGCTCACGCGACCTTCACACCCTGAGTGAAACCTACATTCTTAAACTGTATTCAGTCCACTGGAGAATTGCTAGGGTGTCCACAAAACAGAGAGATTGTCACACTCCACCCTGATGTTTGTATTTTTAGTAGTACCGTCATTTACTCAACAGTGGTGCAATGTGTGTTCTATAGCAAGATCTATCTAGAGTGGTATCACTTTATTCCATTCAATAAAATCATTGAGCCCATTAAGATCTGCCCCCTCTTGATATATCCACCGGGCTTCTTTCGAGATCAGTCTACTCTCCATATTATACTGATCTCCTAGAACCTTTTCTAGTACCACCCATCGTAAGTCCCTATGTTTATGTTTCTGGGTAACATAGTGTTGAACAAGTTTTGTTGTGAGTTTGCCCGCTTTCAGCGTGCTCACATGCTCCTGAATTCTAACTTTTACCTTAAGAGTCGTGAGGCCAATATAATGTAGGTCACAAGGACATGTGATTCTGTAGATGACATTTACAGTATTACAATTACTGAACCTGTTCAAATGCCATGTATTTCCATTTACACGGGTGACACTCTTAGTAACTGTTGTCAATTCACAAACCGAACACCCCCCACAAGGGTAATGTCCAGGAGGCACTGCAGTTTCTCTAGATTCCTGCACAGGACGTGTATGCACAAGACGATCACGTAAATTATTTATATGGGGTACAGGGGGCCTTGAACAACATGCCAAGAAGTTCTCTAGGGAGTGTCACTCCTTATGATGTCCTTTTTGGGACGAGAATGTGGGTTGGTACCTGATCTTGATTGTGAAGGCACAGTGGCGGGTGAAAAACCTTTTGACATCAATAAACGTTTGGTTGTTTTACAGGATCTGAATGAATCCAGGGCACTACAGAGCATCGTGCAAGTAAAGCGGACGCCACTGGGGAAGTCAAGGCAGTCACTGCAAGACCTGTCTGGGTCCCTAAAGTCGGGGATCTGGTCAGGGAAAAGATAGTGGACAAAAAGAATTTGGGCCATCATACAGAAAGCCTGTACCTGTCCTGGCAGTCGAAAGAACAAGAACTGTACTTCTGCCACCTCTTGCTGGAAAGAAGGAGAAAAGATTTGTCCTCCATTGATCTGATAAAACCACACTATGTGGCCGATACTGAATAGTAGGCCTCGTGGGATCCTGGGAAGCAGACACCCTCCTCTCGCTACCATACAGGAAGTTCAGAAAGGCTCATCACGTTTGAAGAATCACCTATACGGAATGATGGACTATGCAATAATGCCATGGAACTCGTTCCTCTTGAAACTGACATTCAAAATCAAAATGAAAGACAAATTTCAATTCGACCTAACACTGATGTTTACATAAATATGCCTCAACAGGAGCCATCTACAAGTTCAACACAACCTGCTGAGCTGCCTAAAATAGATCGAACAGCATCTGGGTATTTCATCGACTTTGATACCTTTTCGTTGGATCCAAGTGAACCGGAAACTGTGCCAGGCCCAATATCCCGTCAACAACAACTCAAAGACTTCTTAATTTTTCTTAAAAAGACATACCTGGTGTCACCTTGGCTAGAACTTTGGATTATCACCGGTATACTGTTCCTTCTTTTCTGGATAGGCTTAGTAACTGTTTTCTGCTTACTTAATAATGGAACTTATCTGCGCCAAAGCTCTGCAGCATCGAAAGTGAATTTGATGTTAAAACCTCATGTTTCGTCACATCGTGAACAAAGAGACTTGTCATCAGGGAACATTACAGCAGTTCCTATACCTGATGGTATAGTATGGGACAAGGTTGATTATGATATATTTGGTCCGACAGAACTTTTAAAAATGCCTCATTTATTTAAAATTTCCTTAAATGATATCATTACCTCCAGTACATTTTCCGATGATTCGGATTTTGAAACTGTGAATAATATGTTGTCTGATTTAGAACAATCTGCCGCATTTTCTAATAATGAAATGTTAGAAGACACATCAGATTTTAACACCATGTATTGTTATCAACATTATGGTCATCATTTTCTATACAAATCCAATAACCCTAGGAATGTTTCACATACCACCAATGGGAACATTGCCCTACACCGTCGAAAAGTAGTTAAAAAACTTTTGCACAGAAATTTTCATATTTTTCAGGGTTTAACATTTCTGACCCAACCGCATACTACTATAAGGTTGCACCAAAACTGCACAGAAAAATATGCTGTCTAACACCAAACCGATTTACTCTGCTTCCTTTATTACCCAACTGTCTGAACAGGGTTTCGACTTATGGAAAGACACTATAGACTTAAAATCAGTCTGGGGTTCTAGGGGCTGGTAAGTCCAGGGAACAGAAGCACTATTTAGAGCATGCCTCATTCCTCAGCAGATGATATTTCTAAACGATACTGTGCAACAGACTTCCTGTCTTGGAATAGCCAAGAATAAGGATTTGAACACTCCTCAGGTTCCAACACCCTCACATACCGAGGGTAATTTTACATCACGAGAATGGATTACTTTAGATGACATACTACAATACAATAGATCAGACCCCAATTGGAAGGGATGGTTAGTTTGGCCGACAGACACTAATAGATGTCAGGAAAGATTCAGGGGTACAACCGAAGGGTTAAGTATCCATAGGCCAGACCCACGCTATGTACAAAGAGAACATCCAGGGGTGGTGACATCATACAGTTTGGGGAGTTATGCCTCGATTGGCTAAAAACCACAACACTACAACAGGTGAAACAAAACATATCCTTAGTTACAGAGGTTGTGGACCTAAGGGATTTTTTATTAGGTCCCAGAAAGCCACGCCAAAAACGTTTCTATTATGATGTCTATAATAAAATTTGGAAGATCTCCCAACAAGAAGCAGTAGAGAGACTACGAGAAATAGATAGGATCAATTTATAAAAGGCGTTAGCCGTAGTTGACAATGGTATGACTACTTTAACTTCCAGGATTTATTCACTGGGCAACATTGTATCTTCTGCTATTGATGTATTAGAACAAGATTTGTCCATACTACAGCACAGGCAATCACAATTACGTTCTATTATGTTACTGAGCTGTACGCTGCAATCATTGTGCACAGGTTATGTGCCTTGGAGTGTTATCAACAGTACGTCACTGTTTTCTGCATACAATCTAACAGAAAAACAGATGAAAATGGCACAGAGAGGAGCGAAATATACAATGCTGCGTATTGAAAAACTGGACAGACTACCTTTTACTGTGGCAGAATCACTGTCCACAGAATGGTTGATCCATGGCCATATAATATTACCGGTCACAACTTTCCAGTTTCAATATTGCCTAGAACAACAGGCAGGCAGATATGAAGAAATGGGTAGGGAATTCATCAAGGAATCTTGGGAATTACCGTACAGATTTCAATGCAGGAGTGCGGATCTGGAAGTGTTTCTAAGCGGCACAAACTGCGAGAACGCTTTAAGTGGATCTCTCATATGCCAGGATATTATGCTGCACGGGGCCTGCAATGGTTCAGTAGCGAACCTATCCTGTCACTTGAGGGGTACCCCAGCAGCCGTGATTACCCCGGTATTCAGGCTACTTTCAAATGGGAGTTACTTGATGCTGAACGATCAAGGTTGTTGTGGGATGCTTCCGGGCATCGCATATCTAGTCACTGTGAGCTACAGGGTTACTTGCCGTATGCAAGTATTGTTTCCACCGACACACACAGTCAGGGAGGCGCTGTTATGGACTTCGTTGAATGTTTCCTTTATACCGTTTGATACTCTGAGCAGAATGAAAGGCATGCTTCTACAGAAAACTGTGCCCTTAACCTCCGCCCGGGAGACTTTTGATCTCCAGATTGCAAGGTCCTCGGCAGAGATACAGGCACTCATACGTACGAACTGCCCTTTCCAGTTTACAGAAATGGTAAATCGTATCTTTAACATGTCTGATACGACGGGTATAGTCCACCTACTTAAGAACATAGGTTCGGGACTGTTAAGCACCTTTCAGACGGTCCTCGGAGTTATACCAAACTTTATACACTCCGTATTCTGAAGCTTTTTTGGAGGACTTCCGCTGATCCTGTTTCTAATAGCAGGTATCCTGATTGTAATTTTTCTGCTACGCAATGGACGTCCCAGTCACCAAGGAGATGGAAAAAGCACTCCTGGAGTGTAAATACCGTGATCGCATGGTACAACATCTGGGCACACCTCGCCTTCGGGAACTAAGCGCCTCTTGGTTCCTGTCATTTAGACCAGGCTGGATGGACTGCATCCTACCTGTTCTCCGATGCCTGTTCTGCAGAGAAGAATGCGTGTTGGATCTCTGACACTTCCATCAGTTGCGCAACCGGACGTTGATGCTTTACTGGACCCGATAACGGCCCATGCTCTGCAGTGTCCCCAGCGTATTCCTATGTTGATGGCGGCATTCTTAGAGCCTCCACAGGAAGTCTCAGCTCCTGTTGGAATGGATACCGGCTCCTCCACTGACACCCAGGCAGCCGCAGCATCGGCTGCAGGCAGTACGGAAGATCATCTGTGCTCAATGGACATGATCTGCGAGGTGTTACAAGGGTCGCTGTCTGCGAAGGCAGGCAACAGCAATGTTGCGTCTACAAGCCAGGACACAAACATTTGGCTCGTCGTGTGCTGGGAGAAATTTGGCCTTTTTTAAACAACTACATTTGGAACTCCAAAATAATTGACACTTTTTATAACTTGCATCGCTTTCCGATGCTTGTAGTGGTTCGAACTATATATACGGACACGTTAGAGCTATTGCTTGAGTGACAATTTTTCCTTTTTGCCATGTATTAAGAATTTTTAACATTTTTTTTAAACAAAACTATTGTTTTACTATAGTTGTTTGCGTACCAGTGCCTAGACAGCCTAGTAGTACGTTAGAATTTAATTATGTCGTCCAATCGGATGAGGAGTGGGTGTTGTATTTCATATAGGTACCCCAATATAGGCTCAGGTAACATCGTAACCTTTCACCTATATTCTTCCCTACATTACATACATAACGGTTCTTAGGGACTGACCTTGTACCTAGATACGACACTGCACACAGAACGCAAAATTTTCCCTGGTAAAGGCCTCATACATTATGCATGAGGATTCTTGGAAACTCAGCAGGACTACCATCTCCTGTATAATATCTATGTTTAAAGTTCATTCCCGACGTCATCCTAAGTCCGACAAGTGGCACAGCCAGGTAGAACCCCCGGGGAGACCTTTGGGTATATAAACATCACATCTTGCTGAGACAAGGAGAGGAGATCAGGATTTCCCTGCCGACACACACTGACGCGAGACGCTGATGTTCCTGCATGCAGATACTCCAGCTCGCAGTGGTCTAACATCCCTTGCGGGGTGTCCTACTCAAGACCAAGACACGGTCCCACAGTCTCTCACTTCAGGTAATGGGGTTGACTTTATCCTAGAGGGATTATTGGCTTAACACCTACATACATGCTAAGTACACTTAGGTACATCTAGTTAGGGTAGCATCGTAGGAGTACGCATTTTATTGTCATGTATTTTATATACTTGCCTGTATTCATGGTTATATCAATTTGGTAGAAATCTACCATCCTTTTACTTTTTTAGTGCTTCTAATCATTTATATCTTCTACTGTCTAATGGTTGTTTCGGCACACCTATTTTACACTAGAATAACGCCTGTTCAATAAATACTTATTGAAAAACGTCCATACCGTTTATTCTGTGCATCTCTCCGAGACTAAGTGAGCACGAGTGACTGAGCGAAAAGTAGTACACTGTTTCCACGATCCTGAGGGATCAGGGTTGTCATGTTCGATAGTTGCCAAGAACTGTACTCTACTTGGTAAGAGGAGTTTCTAGTGGCACTGTGAGCTAGCTGGTACATAGGCCAACATACCCGGTGGGGGTGTCTAGAATCAGTCTGACACCAATCCTACAGTGTATGTTGTCTAAACGCGCAGATCCTATATAGGGTTTATAGGAACTACACAACACCTGAAAATACCAAGAAGAAGTTTAAGACTTTTACTCACCAAGAGATCAGTTTCACAAAATGCTCATTGAGGGAGATTCCGGCACCAGCATCAAAGACAGAGGAGCGATCATCACAGTAAAAGTCAGAGGACACCACCTGTTTAATAAGCAAAGGACACAGTAAATCCAAACAAGACCTTAATGACCTCGCATCTCACCCAGTCACTTCAAATATCTCCTGCCATTCATAAAGGTTCTACTGCAAAGATGGAAAAAGAGTGATTGTACATGTAACCCTACTATTTGTGTAAATGTCATAATTTGTGTAGATTCTCAGTCTGCATGCATGCACATGAACGCTACCGATTTCATGTGTACCACCGTTGCTCCTGGATTAATCTTTATTACCCGAGTGGCAGCCCATATGTGCGAGTGTGCATGCCAAAAAGTTGCACATGCTGTTTTTCCCCTTTCCAGAAGGAAAATATTTTTGCGCTATACTTCGTGGAATATCAGTGTTCCCTTCTAGTTCCCACTTTGAAATGCATTTACTCCTACCTTTGACAGTAGTTTTGTGTGTTCCAAAATTGGGGAATTACCTACAAACTGCCTGGTTAATTCCAAAAGAATAGTTTCTTACATGCAACTCCTGTTCTCTTGGAGAATTTCCATGATAGTCATAATCGCTGAATAGTTCCGCCCACGTGCGAGGACCCGGAGCACTTCTTCACTATATATCTTAAGTGTAGAATGTCGCCTTTCTTCTGCACAGACACTTCAGAAAGACAGATAATGCAGCCTATATACATAGGCTACAATGGCCGAATTCTTCATCATGAAGTCAAAAAAGGGCCAGCACAAAGTATTTGGGTATAATTTCAAGATGTTTTTGCAAACAGCATAAATCTCCCTCACAAACCCTTTTTTATGATAGAGCTTAAGGAGGAGGAGGACAGAGTAGCCTCATAGACTGTCATTATATGCTAAAAAAAAGAGACTGTGCTTTAAAGAACCCAGAGACCACCAGTATCCCATCATGCTCAGCATGTGGCAGTTGGTTCACTTCTTTTTGAAGTTTTGAAGGCGATGTTTGAACAGATGTAGATTGTATGGTTACCTCTGTCTATTCCACAGGGAATAAGAGAGGGTTGCTTATAACTATCATGGAAAGAACAGGAGTTACAGGTAAGAAACTATTCATTCTCTTGTAGGGAATTTCCATCCATAGTCATAATCACTGAATAGAGTAGCAAGCCCATCCCCATATAGTGGAGTGGAGGAGACAAGAAGATCAACAAGAAAGTTTAAGCAAATAGGTTTCTGAGGGAAGCCTGCCCTACTTGAGCATCTGCTCTTGCGTCACAGTCTAGGCAGTAGTGCTTGGTGAATGTATTACTGATTTCCAGGTGGCTGCTTAGCAAATTTCTGCAATAGGGATGTTGCGCAGTAAAGCAGCAGCAGCTGCTGTCCTCCTGGTAAAATATGTTTTAGGTTTAGCTGACAGTGTTATGTTAGCTTTTTGATAGCACAACAAAATACATGAAACTATCCACTGTGAAATGGATTGCTTGGAGGTGGCTAAGCCTGTGCGGACCGGACAGTAGTTGATTAACAATTGGTCCAATTTGCAGACGTCTTGTCTAGATAGAATTTTAGAACTCTCCTCACATCCAGGGAATGGAGAGTTCTTTCCACTGGAGTAGAGGGATTCTAAAAGAATTTTGGCAATGAGATTGTCTGGTTGAGATGGAAGTCCGGAACAACCTTAGGGAGGAACTTTGGGTGAGTTCTTGTAACCACTTTGCTAGAATGAAATACAGTGTATGGTTCCTGAGGCCAGAGTGCTTGGATCTCGCTAACCAAGCGGGCAGATGTTATTTCCACAAGGAAAGCGTTTTTCCAAGACAGGTGTTAGAGAGACGCCTTGCGGATGGACTCGAAGGGGTTCTGCATTAGGCTTGAAAGGACTTACATTTAGCTTCCTTAGAGGAGAAAGGCGCCTAATGGGAGGAAAAACCTTCTTCAAAACCCCTAGAAAATCCTTGATGATGGGGATTTTGAAAAAAAGAGGTTTGTGAAGGACATTTTATGTAGGCAGTAGGAGCTGCCAGGTGAACCTTTATAGAAGAGAATTGCAATCCAGAGTATGCCAAATTGAGTAAGTATGGAAGAATGGCATGTTCCTGGCAAGTGGTAGGATCCTCGTTCTTAGATAACACCATATGCAAAATCTCTTCCACATGAAGGCATTTGCAGAATGCGTGGAAGGCCGCTTTGCTTCTTTGAGGATCTCCATGCAGTCTTGCGGCAGATTAAAATGTCCGTACTGCACTAGAGGAGAGATGGTGGTGGAGCATCTGGCCTCTGAATTTTGTCAGTAGGTCTGGTCTGCATGGCAGCTTGAGATGTGGACGGACGGACCGGTGAAAGAGGTCCGTGAACCACCATTGACGTGGCCACTCCAAAGCTATGAGGGCCATCTTGGTTGTGGATTGGGACAACTTAACGAGGACTGCCGGGATTAGGGGAATCGGCTGAAAAGTGTAGAGAAATTTGCCAGACCAGTTGATCCATAGGGCATTCTACAGGGTCCCTGGCTGGAAAAACCTCAATGGAAAGCTTAGGCATTTGCTGTTTTCTGCAGTGGTTGGAGTCAATGGCTGGAGTTAAAAGATGTTTTGGACGGCGTCGTCTTTAAAGACCCAATCATGGCTTTCTTCCAGGAGTCTGCTGAGAGAATCTGCTTGAGCATTTTACATGCCTGGAAGGTGAGTTGCTGTGATCGTGAGGTCTCTGGCCAGAAGCCATTTTCAGATTGTCTGGGCTTCGTGTGACAAGGGCCTGGACCTCGTCCCTCCCTGCTTGTTGAAGTAGTACATGGTTGTTGTATTGTCCATCTGAACAAGCAGGGAGTGGGATCTGAACGATGCATGAAAAACCTTCAACGCCAGATGGACTGCACTTAGCTCTAGGAGATTGATATGGTGCGTCGATTCTCTCTGCGACCACTTGCCCTGAATTTGGAGCTGGTCCACGTAGGCTCCAATCCCAGTAGTGAGGCATCCGTGACTATGGTCTGAGGAGAGATATCCTGATGAAATGGCGTACCTCGAAGTAGACTGTTTGGAGAGCATCACCATTTCAGGCACAGCTTTGCATGAAGGGATAGGTGTATCCTGTTGTCCCAATTGCCTGTCAGTTGGTCCCATTGGTCTTCGAGATATTTCTGCAGAGGTCTCATGTGGAGACGGACATTCAGTGTTAGGAAGAGGCAGTAGGCCATCGAGCCGAGAAGAGACGATACTGTTCTCACCTTCGGATGCAAGGCTTTCATGAGAACCTGTGATTTCCAAAGGATCAATAAGCGTCTCTCCTCCGAAGGACACACTCTTGGCTATAGTGTATTGATGGAGGCCCCCAGATAGTGTAAGGTTTGGACTGGGACAGATGTTACCTTTGTTTGGTTGACAAGAAGGCCTAGCCTTTGTAGAAGATCGCAAGTCCAACTGTAATGAAGCTGAGATTCCACAAATGTGGACGCCTTGATTAGCCAATCGTCTAGATATGGGTAGACGAATACTTTGTGTTTCCTGAGATGGGCAGCAACTACAGCCATGCACTAGGAGAATGTCGGGGTGCTGAATTCAGGCCAAAAGGAAGCACTTGGAACTGATACTGGTCCTGCACCACTACAAACTTCAAGAACTTTCGATGCTTTCTGGCGATTGATATATGAAAGTATGCATCTTGAAGGTCGATGGACCAGAGCCAATTACCCTGGTGTAATTGGGGATACATTTGGTGTAATGTCAGAATCCAGAATTTCTCTTGCCGAGTTCACTTGTTGGCTGTCTTGAGGTCGAGAAGGATAAGTTACTTACCTGTAATCCTAGTTCTCTTCCAGGGGTATCCTCATCAAAGTCATAAGCACTAAATATTCCCGCCCATGCGCAGGGACCCCGGAAAACTATAAAAAAATTATATATGAAAACATATATTACAGCTCTATATATATATATATATCATTTTTCCACACATCAATGCAGCCTCCAATAAGGTAACAAGAGAGGCTAATCAATGCACTGAGAAAACTGTTTTTGCCACCATAGAGTACAGAAAACATATAACAAGGACGAAAAGTGTCACTTGAACTCTCTTAAATGAGTAGAATTAAAAAAAACTGTATCTGCAAAACAGCAGTCATTATTAGCCTATAGGCTGCATTGAACAACACTTGCATAGAAAATTAAAGCAATAGTAAAGGTAAAAAAAAAAAAAAAAAAAAACTGGCACTGTGCCTTTAAGGCAGCCATGACCCCAAGCTTCCCAACATGCCTCAGGGGTGACAGTTAATTCATTTGTTCTTTGCGGAGACCCGAGAGTCAGGTCACAAAGATACCGTTTAAAGAACCAAATCTCATTTGCCAGGGGAGGCGAGTGGGTTGCTTATGACTTTGATGAGGATAGCCCGGACGAGAACTAGGATTACAGGTAAGTAACTTATCCTTCTCCTCCAGGGGATCCTCATCAATAGTCATAAGCACTGAATCGAGTATCAAGCCCATCATCCGCCTGCAGACAAATGAGAGATGAACCAATCAAAGTAATTACGGTCGCTTCAGCATTGAAACAAATTTCTCAAGGAAGCTTGGCCCACTTGAGTATCTGCTCTGGTATCAGAGTAGAGACAATAGTGCCTCGTAAATGTATGTATCGATTTCCAAGTGGCTGCTTTACAGATCTCCGCAATCGGTACATTGTTCAGAAAAGCTACCATAGCCGCCTTCCCTCTAGTGGAATGAGCCTTAGGAGTAGCACCAAGTGGTTTCTGAGCCAACTGGTAAGACAGCTTAATACAGGACACTATCCATCTGTAGATTGAACACTTAGAGGCTGGGAAACCTGTTCTGATGGAACCATAATATACAAACAGTTGATCAGATTTCCTAATAGCTTTAGACTTGTCCAAATAGAATTTCAAACCTCTTTTCAGGTCTAGAGAATGAAGAGACCTCTCAGCTGGTGAAGAGGGATTAGGAAAAAAGGTAGGTAGCGAGATGGATTGATTAACATGGAAGTCCGACACCACTTTCGGAAAAAAGGAGGGGTGGGTCCTCAGAACGACTGTTGTGGTGAAAAACCGTGTACGGCTCCTTAGAACAGAGCGCTTGTATCTCGCTCACCCTTCGTGCAGACGTGATTGCTACTAGAAAAGCAGCATTCCATGTAAGGTGTTGGAGGGATGCTTTGTGAATAGGCTCAAAAGGTGGAGCCATGAGCTTGGACAGAACCAGATTCAGCTCCCAGGGAGGTGAGGGAGCTCGGATAGGAGGATAAACCTTCTTTAACCCTTGCAAGAAATCCTTCACTACTTGCCACCGGAAAAAGGAAGGTTGAGAAGAAGACCGCCTGTATGTCGAAATGGCCGCCAGGTGTACACTTATGGAAGAGAATTTCAGGCCTGACTTGGCTAAATGGAGGAGATAGGGTAAAATCACCTTCTCTTGCCCCTTGGTAGGCTGAAAACCATTCTGTACACATCACAAATAGAAACGTTTCCATTTAAATGCATAAGAGTGTCTTGTAGAAGGCCTTTTCGCTTCTTTCAAAATGCCCATGCAGTTCTGAGGAAGCCCTAAGTGTCCATACTGGAGGACCTCAGGAGCCATGCTGCCAAGTTCAGCGAGGGAAGGTTGGGGTGATGAATGCTCATCTTGGACAGCAGGTCCGGTCTGCCTCTTGTGTGGACATTCCGATAGGTGAAGAAGGTCTGGGTACTGCCACTGTCGTGGCCAGTCTGGAGCGATCAGAATCATTCTCGCCCTGGAATGGGAGAGCTTGGTTATGACCTTCGGGATGAGAGGGAGGGGGGGGAAAGCGTACACAAAGCCCCCTGACCAGTTGATCAAAAGGGAAATCTCTCTCGATCCTGGTCGGTAGAACCTTGACGCGAAGTCGTGGCATTTTTTGTTTGTCTCGTCTGCAAAAAGGTCGATGCTTGGACGACCCCACTCTCGAAAAATGCTTTCCACCACTCCGTCGTGTAGAACCCAGTCTTGTTGATCGTCGAAGTGACGACTGAGGGAATGTGCTTGAGCGTTTTGCTCTCCTGGTAGATGTATCCCTGTGATCGACAGTTTCCGTGCTAGGAGCCAATGCAAGAGCGCTTGAGCCTCCAGGGACAGAGAACGTGATCGAGTCCCTCCTTGTTTGTTTAGATAGTACATGGTGGTCGTATTGTCTGTCTGGACTAATATGGAGCTGGTCTGGATGGAAGGAAGAAAAGCCTTGAGGGCTAGATGCACATGTTGATGTGATACATCTGCTCTTTGGCCGACCACCGACCTTGAGTTTGGAGAGACCCCATGTGCGCTCCCCAACCCTGGAGGGAAGCATCTGTGATTAGCGTTTGCGTCGGAGGAGGCTGATGGAATGGAACTCCCACCAAGAGGTTTTCCTGTCGCATCCACCATGGAATAGATGATCTGGCTGCTCTTGACAGATGGATCTTGTCGTTCCATTGAGCGGTTCGTTGATCTTATTTGTCCTCCAGATCCTGCTGTTAAGGACACATCCTCAGCCTGGCATTGGGGACGAGAAAAATGCAGGATGCCATCGACCCCAGGAGAGAGGCAACCTGCCGAACTGAAGGGGACGTAGTGCGAAAGATCTGTTTGCACTTCAGAGTGATAGATGATAGACTCTCCTCCGAAGGAAACACTTTTCCTATTGCGGAGTCTATTGTTGCGCCCAGATAGTGGATTCTCTGAGTAGGATGTTGAACTGACTTCTCGAAATTGACATGAAGGCCCAGCCTTTGGCAAAGGGCTAGACAGCGTTGGTAGTGGGCCCTCACACACTGGGGGAATGGGACCTTCAGAAGCCAGTCGTCGAGATAAGGGTACATAAACATTCCCTGTTGCCTTAGAGCAGCTGCTACTACTGCCATGCATTTGGTAAACACTCGGGGAGCTGCCTTTAACCCGAAGGGCAGGACTTTGAATTGATAATGCTTGGCCCCCACCAGAAAGCGCAGGAACTTCCAGTGACGTCGACGTGAAAGTATGCATCTTGCAGGTCTATCGAACACATCCAGTCCCCTTGCTGGAGATGAGGATATATTTGATGGAGAGCCAACATGCAAAATATTTCCTTTTGGATGAATTTGTAGAGAGAGCGCAAATCCAGGATGGGTCTGAATTCAGATTTTTGACCTTTCTTTCTCACTAGAAAGTACCTTGAGTATACCCCTTGACCCCGTTGGGATATAGGAACTTCTATGGCTGATTTTCGTAGGAGAGTGGATACTTCCTGCTGTAGTGCCTGCAGTTGGTAGCACGCGGTCTTTACTGGGGCAATCTCCGGAGGATGATGACGGAAGCGTAGAGAATACCCATTCTGCAGCGTACTTAATACCCATTGATCGTTTGTGATGCTGCGCCACTCTTTCAGGTTGTTGGCTATACTTCTCCCCACTGGAGCGGGAAACGGCAACAGGGGAAGAGACCGTTCATTGTTCTGATGGGGCTTTTGCTGAGGTAGCAGATTGATGTGAAGCCCCTCTCCCTCTGGGGGTGCGACGCCCCTGATAGTAGGTTCGGGTTTGGTGCTGTTGTTGTTGGCGCCTCTGCCACGGAGGGGTTTGAACCATATGATGGAAAGGGTGGCGGTCGTATGGCCTGTATCTGCGCCTGAACTCCTTTCTCTTTTCAAGGCCTACTGCTTTCAAGGTGTCTAGCTCCTCTTTCATTCTTGACATTTCGTCATCTGTATGCGTGCCAAATAAGGAAGATCCTGAAAAGGGTAGGTTTAGGATCCGTTGCTGAGCTTCGGGCTTTAGTGCCGTAAGCCGAAGCCAGGATGAACGTCTGGCACAGATCCCATGTGCATAGGAGTGAGCAGATAGGGTTGCACCATCAGCTGCAGCACTAATGATTTGGTTAGCCACCAAACCTCCTTCCTGCAACACCTCTTCGAAATCCCTACAGTCCTCTTTGGGAAGCTTGTCTTTAAACCTTTCTAGAGAATCCCACAAGGCTCTATCATAGCACCCAAACAGAGCCCAGGCACTTGAAACTTTCAGCATGGAGGCCGAGGTACCACAGACTTTTCTTCCCCAAGAGTCCTGTGTTCTACTGTCCTTATCAGGAGGCACTGTTGAGGATTACGTGACTGCATGTGTCTTTTTAGCCGCCGCGATGATCACAGAGTCTGGAGGAGGATCAGCTCGAAGGAATAGTGGATCCTCTTCTGGAGGCCTGTATTTTTTCAAGATCCTTGCTGGTGGGGTCTTGATAGTTACTGGTGTGAGGAACACATCCATAACAGGCTGCAGGAGACCCAGTACTTGAGGCAACAAAGGTCGGGCCGCTGATATGTGGTGTTATGTCTCAAAAATTACAGAGGATGAAGTCTGGGGTGTAGGCATGTCGATGCTCAATTTTCTTGCCCCCCTGGCCAGTACCTCTTGGAAGGTACCGACATCATCCACTGGGGAGACCCTCGAAGGTGGACTGTCCGTTAAGGTTGGAGAATAGTCCCTTTTCAGCGACTGAGTCGAAGAAGGCAAACGAGTAGGAGATCTGTGTCTTTTATGATGCCCCCGAGATGCAGACCTCCTTCTTGAGGAAGTTGTCCCTGATCTCGACCCCTTGAGGGAGTGGTAGGTGAGAGATCTGCTGCCTGCACCTGCGAGCCAGTGGTGACCTGTGCAGTGGACTGGAGTAATCCTGAGGTTCTCGTACCTGCCCCGTTGTGGATTTCTGCCAGTGATGCAGTGGCAACATCCACCTAGGGGAGAGATGTACAGAGGGTGATTTTTGCCTCCTTGCCTCCTCCTATGAAGGGGCCTCTGTCTCCTGTGTACGAGAGATCCCGAGAGATCACGCTGAGCTGCTAGACGTCGACAGGATAACCTCTGGCGACCTCGAGGTTAATGACGCCGTGCATCTTGCTCTTGATCAGTCAGAACGATGAGTCGACGTCGAGCGTGGCATCATTGTTTCTTGGGTCACCAAAGGCGATTGAACTATCGACGTCGGAAGAGAAGGAACTGACGGACAGTGGTGTACCAGCTGTGTCCTAGCCTTCGACGGCGTATGCCTGGTTGTCGACTGAACAGATGCCGACGGAGACAGATGTCTCGACGTCGGGTGCTGCGTTGCCGAAGGCGATCTGGATGTTGACCGGCGTCGCTCTGGTGAGTATCTAGGCGTCGACGTCGCTCGCCGCCTGGTTGGGGTCGACGGAGGGGAGCGCCTCGACCGCCTCTGAGAAGACGGAGACCTGTGCCTCGATGTCGAGCGCCTATGACAAGACGCCGACGGAGTCCTGTGCTTCGACATCGACCGTCTATGTGCAGGTGTCGACGGAGCTCTGTGCTTCGATGTCGAACGTACCTGTGATGTCGTCGACGAAGTCTTGAGCTTCGACGTCGAACATTTGGCTAACGCCGACGGAGACCGATTCCTCGACGTTGACCGGCGCCGAGTTGACGCCAACGGAGGATGCGGAGGTCTGCTCTTCGACACCGATAAAGTCGTCGATGGAGGTCTTGACTGCGATCTCGACGGCAAAGGTACTCGCTTCTTCGCTGCTGGAGGTCTATTCGACGCCGATCCTGACGCTGATGGGGAACAGATCGGGACCTTACTTCTAGATGTCGATCTGGACCTTTTCTTCTTCTGCCTTACAGGAGATCTTCCTCTGGAGGTGGATTTCTACTTCTCAGAGAGGCCATAGACGAATTCTCTCCCTCGCCTTGAGAGTACGTCTGGACAGCTTCTTGCAGTGTTGGCAAGCATCAGGTGTGAGACTCAGGCAGGCAGAGTATATACACATAGGGGTCGATTCTGATTCGGGCCGGAAATTTCTCCGACCGAGCCGGACTCGGAGAGATTTCCGACCGAATCGGACCCGTGCAGTCCGACCGAACGAGTACGATGCGTCCGTATGTTATCGGACTCGAGTCGGTCGGACTCCCATTGAAGTCAATGGGAGCCGGTCGTACAACGCGTACACGGGCTCCCATTGACTCAATGGGTGCGAGTCGGACAAGTGCGCCCCCTACAGCGGGTACGCGGCGAAGCGACTCGCGCCGTACACGCACAGGTAGGGGGACCCATGGGTCCCCCCTGTGTGCGACTCACGCGGCTACGCGTACAGGGGGTCCGACACGGACCCCCAAAGTACAGCTCCGACAGCTCTTTCGAGCCGGAGTGCGCGGCTCGGTCGGACTGCTCGCGGCGCGCATCGTACTTACCCGGCCGGGAACGTCTCCATTGCGCGGTGCGAGTCGAGTCCGAGCGAGTCGGTCGGAGCGGTTCGAGCCGGGAGCGAGTCGGTCGGAGCGGTCGGGACGCCCGGACGAGTCGGTCGGCGAATTCGCATCGTACTCGCTCGGCCGGACCCGCGTACGGTTCGGTCGGGAAACAGGGCTCCGAATCGGATCCGGTAAAGCCGAATCCGATTCGGAGCCCTACCGGCCGAGATCGGAATCGGCCCCTGAGTGTGTGTCAGTTTTGGCCTTCTTCTTGCCCCAGGAGGGGCAAGGATCAAAAAGAGAAGGCATTTTATGACAGAAAAAGATCTAAGTTTCAGTCAGAAAAGGTGGTTCCTCACTCTAACAGGTGAAAAACGTCGAGTGAAGGTAAAAAATCACCAATAAAACTGAACACTATTGACAAAAAGACAAATGTAGTCACAGCTGAAAACTCCAGGGTCCTGACTGAAGGAGCCGGAAAGAACAACTGACCTAACTGTCACCTCTGAGGCATGATGGGAAGCTAGGGGTCATGGCTGCCTTAAAGGCATGGTGCCAGTTCTTCATTTTTTTTTACCTTTACTATTCCTCTCATTTTCTATGCAAGTGTTGTTCAATGCAGCCAATAGGCTAATATTGACTGCTATTTTGCAGATACAATTTTTTTGAATTATACTCATTAAAAAGTTCAAGTGACACTTTTCCTCCTTGGTCTATCTTTTCTATATTATATGGTGGCAAAAACAGTTTTCTCAGTGCATTGATTAGCCTCTCTTGTTAACTTATTTGAGGCTGCATTGATGTGTGGAAAAATTATATATGTTTTCATATATACATTTTTTATAGTTTTCCGGGGTCCCCGCGCATGGGCGGGAATGTTCAGTGCTTATGACTATTGATGAGGATCCCCTGGAAGAGAATGGGTCTGAATTTGATAGTCTTTCTTCTTGATGAGTAAGTGCCTGGAATAAATGCCTGGCCCTCGTTGGTGAGGAACAGGTTTCACCGACTGCTTTTGTAAGAGGATGTTGACCTCCGATCGTAACAGACAGAGATGGAAACTGGATGGTTTTGGAGGTATGGACGGTAGAGGGCTGGTGAACCTGAGAGAGTATCCACTGCGAACAATATTCAGAACCTAGGCTTTATGTGTGAGGTTTTGTCACTCTGCCAGATAATGTTGGATTTTTCCCCCTACTGGAGTGAGTAACAGAAGAGGGGGAAGTAATTATTCAGGGTTTTGAAACGGATGGTTGCTTGCCACCTTGACACGGCAGCTGGGTTGATTTTCCTCTAGCCTGCATTCTCTGGTAAGGCTGATAAGGTCGTTGGTGTGCACGGCTTTGCTGGCGTCCCTGATACCAATGAGGGGTTTGAACCCTCTGAGAATAAAAATGGAGTTGGTATAGACTGAAAGATTTCCTTGGTTCTTGAAGTTTTTCTAAGCCGACTGCCTTTAAAGTCTCCATTTCTGCCTTCATCCTCACCATCTAGTCATCGGTATGACTGCCAAAGAGGGTGGTACAGGAGAATGGAAGATTGAATATTCTTTGTTATGATTCTGGCTTGAGGGAGGTAAGGCGAAGCGTAGAATGCCTGTGGAGAGCTACACCGTGGCAGTACTCATGTGCCGCAAGTAGGGAAGAATCTGCTGCAGCACTAATGATCTAGCTAGAGGCCATTAGCCCTTCATTGAGAATTTCCGTAAAGTCCTCACATTTGTCTCTTGGGAGCTGTTCAACAAACTGTTGCCGAGTGTAGGAAAGTAGGATCTGCTTTCATGGTTACCCCCACTTTTTGCTTGGTGCCAGTATGTTTTTGACTAGTCTGACTGGGATGGTATCGTTTCTTACCTGTAACTCCAGTTCTCTCGTAGGGGTATTTCCAGGATAGTCATAAGTGTTGAATAGTCCCGCCCATCTGCGAGGACCCCGGTGCACTTTAGCCGATATAAGTTCTTAAGTGCTGAAGTTCGCCTTTCTTTGGAAAGGCCTTGAAAAGTCACTTAAGGAAGTTATAAAGCAGCCTAGGGGTAGGCTACAGTGGTCAGAGTTCTTCATCTTGGAATGGCAAAAGAAGAGAATGTAATTACATATGCTCTCAGTACATGAATTTTTGGTAATGGCACAGAAAAAAGAACCTTCACAAACCCTTTTGCTATGAGAAAACAGAGATGAAGAAGTGCAGGGCAATGTAGCCAATAGGCTGCCATTATAAGTGAAGAAAAAGTAGGCTGTGCCTTTAAGAGCAGAGAGACCACCAATATCCCATCATGCTCAGCCAGAGGCAGTTATCTCAGTTCTTTTTGAAGGCTGTACTAAACAAATAATAGCGGAGCATGAAAGTATCTGTCCACTGCACCGGGGAGGAGAGAGGGCTGCTTATGACTATCATGGAAATACCCCTACAATAGAACTGGAGTTACAGGTAAGAAACTATACCTTCTCCCGTAGGGGATTTCCATGTATAGTCATAAGCATTGAATAGAATAGCAAGATCACCCCCCCTGAAGCAGTGGAGTAGACCGAAAACACCAGATATGTACACCGCTAGGTAAAGAGGTTTCTGAGGGATGACTGTCCTACTTGAGCATCTGCCCTAGCATCAGTGTCCAGGCAGTAGTGTCTAGTGAACGTATGGACTGATCTCCAAGTAGCTGCCTTGCAAATATCCGCTAAGGGAATATTGCTCATTAAGGCTGCAGTAGCTGCCTTGCCTCTGGTAGAGTGAGCTTTGGGCCTCCCAGAAAGAGATTTGTTGGCTAGCTGATAACAGTAGAGAATGCAAAATACAATCCATCCAGAGATTGACTGTTTGGAAGTCGCTAAATCTGTGCGGACTTGGCCATTATTATAGATAAACAGCTGTTGTGAGCTACAAATGGACTTGGTCTTGTTCAAATAGAATTTTAACACCCTTTTAACATCCAGCGAGTGGAGAGCTCTCTCCGCTGGTGACGAAGGGTTTGGAAAGAAGGTGGGTTAAGCGATAGTCTGGTTTACGTGGAAATCTGAGACCACTTTAAGGAGCAACTTAGGGTGCGTGCGCAGCACTACTTTGGAAGAGTGGAAGACTGTGTAAGGCTCTGGGTGCAAAGGGCTTGGATCTCACTAACTCTCCTACCTGACATAACGGCCACCAGGAAAGCAGTTTTCCATGTGAGATACTGTAATAAAGCTTTGTGAATAGGTTCAAAGGGAGGAAGCATGAGGCGAGAAAGTACTACATTCAGCTCCAAAGGAGGAGAAGGGCATCTAATGGGAAGAAATGCCTTCTTTAACCCCTCTAGGAAATCTTTAATCACTGGAATCCTAAAGAGATTTGTGAAAGACTTTTCCTGTATGCTGTGAGAGCAGACAGGTGGACTCTGAATGAAGAGTATTGAAGGCCAGATTTGGCAAGGTGTAATAAATATGTGAGAATGACCTCTTCCTGGTAAGAGGTGGGATCGATCTGTTTGGAGGAGCACCAAATGCAAAATCGTCTCCATTTAAATGCATAAGCTGATCATGTAGATGGTCGCTTCGCTTCCTTTAGAATGTCCAAACAATCCTGAGGCAGGTTTAGATGACCATACTGCACTATCTCAGGAGCCATGCTGCCAAACTCAAAGAGGAAAGGATGGGGTGTAGCAGTTGACCTCTGAACTTCGGGAGAAAGTCTGGTCTGCAAGGCAGCCTGAGATATGGACGGATAGACCGTAGAAGGAGGTTGGGGAACCACAGTTGTCTTGGCCATTCTGAGGCGATGAGAATCATCTTGGCTGTCGTGGACGCCAGTTTGTGCAGGACTGCCAGTATCAGTGGTATTGGAGGAAAAGCGTAAAGAAATTTGTTGGACCAGTCGATCCATAGGGCATTCCCTAGTGACCCTGGATAGTAAAATCTGGCGGTGAAGTTGCAGCATTTTTTGTTTTCCTCTGTGTCATACAGATCTGTAGAAGGTGTGCCCAACAAGCTGAAGATATCTTGTACGACTTCTTCGTTCAGCACCCACTCGTGGTTTTCGCCGGGAACCCTCCTGAGCGCATCTGCGTGGATATTCTGCACACCTAGCAGGTGCGAAGCTACCAATGTTAGATTCCTGGCAAGAAGCCAGTGCCAGATCGATTGAGCTTCTTGGGACAAGGGTCTGAGCCGAGCTCCCCCCCTGCTTGTTCAGGTAGTACATGGTGGTCGTATTGTCCGTCTGAACAAGCAGGGTGTTGGTCGTAAATGAAGGATGAAAAGCCTTGAGTGCCAGCTGTATTGCACAGAGTTCCAGAAGGTTGATATGATATGTTATGTTAACTGGATTTATAAAGCGCATTTCTGCCCGGAGGCGTCTAAGCGCTGTACCGTATCGGCTACAAGTGTCAAGACTAGGACTGTCATAAGAGTTACCAAGACCTGAATAGCCATGTCTTTACAGCCTTCCTAAAAGCAAGGAGACTGGATGCTTTTTTTATACTGAGAGGAAGTGTATTCCATACTTTAAACACTTGCAAAAGGATGCTTTTTCCACCCCATCGTACTTGTTTGAATCTAGGCTGTACCAATAGGTTTGCAGTGGCTGAGAGAAGCTTTCTAACAGGGACATACTGTTTAAAACTTTGAATCAGAAAGTCAGGACCAAGATTATGGACTGCCTTATAGGTTAAACACAACACCTTAAAGGTGATTCTTTGTTTAACAGGAAGGCTCGGCGTTTGCTCACTTTATGTCGTATGAATCTTTTACCTCTAAACGATTTAACAGCAAACTGGTCCCAGAATTTGAAAAATGGAAAAACTTGTAATTTGTGTAAGCTGAGCATTCAGACCTTGGACCATGTCTTGCTTGTCTGTCCAGCACTGGCTTCGAGCCGTCATCGTTGGCTTCGACCGATGTTTTTACAAAATTGTGTAAAAAATGTAGCATCAGCCCGAGACTATCTCTTTTGTCCAAAAAATGAAGCAGTGTGTGTAAAACTTTTTAATTATTTTAAGGAGTTTATGTTTATATTTTAAAACTTTTACATATTCTTTTAATTGGATGGTTAACCCCCCTGTTTGTCATCTTCTTACGAAGTATTAGTATTTAGTCTTTAGTCAAATTGTATTTTGCACATTGATTGGCTGCTATGTTGCACAATAGGGATATGTTGCGTTCGTTTCCCACTATGTACTTGTTGTTAACTACAAAACCTAATTGAAGTGGGATTTTGGATTTATTTTGCACATGAACTGGCTGCTACTAAATTGCTTATTTGCACAGGTTAGGATTTGTTTCGTTATTCCTTTTTCATGTTGCTAATTCCAAATTGAACTTTTTAGCCGAAATTGAACTCTGGCCTTCTTTTTGCATATGAACTGGCTGCTACTTACTGCCCTTTGCACATTTTAGGATATGCTCTGTTATTCCTTTTTTCTTGCTGCTAATTTTAAATTGATCTTTTAGCTGAAGCTGAATTTTGAACTTTGTTTTGTATATGAACTGGCAGCTACTAAACGTCCTTTGTACATCCTAGGATATGCTCTGCTACTTTAATCCTTATGCTGCTAATTCTAAATGCTATTTTCTGTCGAAATGGCTCTGTGCTGCTGCCCAAATCATTGAAAAATCTTCTCCAAGCACTGAGGTTTTGTATATTATTTTTTAACTTAAATATACCTGCTATTGACCAATACGGTTCTACAGTAGAGGTCTAGGGCTCTGTTTCTGTCGTGTGCTAAATGGTTTTATTGTTGAACTTCTTAAGTATTTTGCGTACTGAGACAACTGACAATATTGACTGATGTTATTTAAAGGAATTTTAGCCTTGCTAACGCAGGTCTCTGATAATTTTATTATGGCCCGTGGATTGAGTTCTGTTATGTTTTTATTACTTGTAATAATATACATGTACTTTTATGTGGACCTCTTAGGAGTTCCAAATCTTTAATAAAATATTGAATTGAAATTGAATTGAGGAAGGCAGTGCAGCCTTTTCAAATCTTGTGATACTGAACAGAATTTGGTAATTTTCAACAAAAGTCAAGCCGCAGCGTTTTGCAAGACCTGAAGTTTATTTATGTTATACTTATGGGTGGTCAAAAGCAGACTGTTGCAATAATCTAATTTGGATAAAATTTGCAAGGTAACTAAGGTCTTTTGCAGATTAGCTGGTATGAAAGGCAGAACTTTTTAAATTATTCTAAGGGTGTTAAATGTGGAGGAAGTAAGTCTATTTACATGATCAGTAAAATCAAGTTTAGTATCAATGACCACTCCCAGGTTTCGAGCCTTTTCCACTGGAAGGGGGTTAGCCCCATAATGGTTGGCCAGGCTGACGGACCCCAAAAGGATAGTTTTGGTCCAAAAAGTAGAACCTCTGTTCTTTCTGCATTAAGCTTAAGACAGTTGCTGTCCATCCATTCGTGGACAGCTGTCATGCAGTTCTGAAATCTGATTCCAATGCTAGCATCATTTTTCCCAATGGAGATGACAATTTGAGTGTCATCAGCGTAGGATGTTAGTGAAAATCCGAAACTTCTTATCAGGTCTGCTAATGGGGAAACATAAATGTTAAAAAGAGTAGGGCTCAATAAAGATCCCTGTGGGACTCCACATGGCGGGGAGAAGGAGTGGGAAATAAAATTCTCTAGCTTCACTACTTGTTCCCGATCCGCTAAGTAGGATTTTAATAGGTTCCATGCTTGACCAGTGACTCCGCAGGTAGTTAAACTACTTGTTCTCTCAGGATGTCTGTTCTCTCGAGGACCATAGCCCTTGTATCTGTAGGTGATTCATGTGGGCTCCCCACCCGAGCAGTGAGGCATCCGTGACAATGGTCTGTATTGGTGCCTGTTGGTGAAACGGCATTCCCCTCAGGAGATTTTTCTGGGAACACCACCACTGGAGAGATCCTACAGAATGAGTGGAGAGGGTGAGCTTGTCCTCCCAGTTCCCTGAGAACTGGTTCCACTGCTCCTCCAAGCACTTCTGGAGGGGGCGCATGTGGAGGCGAGCATTGGGAGTCAGGAATATGCAGGAGGCCATCGAGGCGAGGAGACTATGTGGACTGATGGAGGGGCCATCCGCTGAAGATTGAGACATTTCTGGAGAATGGATAACTGTTGTTCCTCTGAAGGAAACACCTTTTCCTGCAAAGTGTTGATGGTAGCTCCTAAGTAATGTATTATCTGAACCGGTGTTGATGTGGACTTTTGAACACTGGCGTGCAGACCCAAGCAATGAAGGAAATTGCACGTCCATAGGAAATGTTCTTGGGCCTCTGTGAAGGTGGAGGCCTTGATCAGCCAATCGTCCAGATAGGGACATACAAAGATTTTGTGTTTCCGAAGGTGCACTGCCACCACCGCCATGCATTTGCAAAAAGTCATGGGAGCTGACTTGAGGCCGAATGGTAGAACCGCATATTGGTAGTGGTTCTGCCCCACGACGAATCTGAGGAATTTTCGATGGGACTTTGCGACCAGAATATGAAAATAAGCGTTGTGTAGATCTATTGAACAGAGCCAGTCTCCCTGTTGAAGTTGAGGGTATATTTGATGTAAAGACAGCATCCTGAATTTTGCCTTCCGGATCCACTTGTTTGCAATGCGGAGGTCGAGAATAGGCCTGAACTCTTGTCTGCCCTTTTTTTTTTCACTAGGAAAGATCTGGAGTAGATACTGTGATCTTGCTGGTTTCGAGGGACTGGTTCCACAGCTTTCCTGTGGCACAGAGTGTTGACTTCCTCCTGTAAAAGCTTGAGGCAAGACGTGGACGACCTCGGCGGAATGAATGGTGGTGGTGCAGTGAATCTGAGGCGATAGCCATGTTTGACAATATTCAAGACTGAGGCGTCTGTTGGTATGCGTTGCCACTCTACTAGATAATTTGCAATGCTTCCCCCCACCGGAGTGAGAAACGGAAGAGGGGGAAGAGCGGCTTCAGGGTTTTGATGCTGCAGGTTGTCGTCCTCCCTGGTTAGCTTGTTGGGAGGTCTGTCCTCTTTGTGGCTTGCGCTGGGACTGGTAGGGTTGCTGATGTTGCTACGACCTGCCGGACTACCATTGAGAGGTTTGAACCCTCTGTGAGGGAAAACGGCGGTGGTAAGGACGGAATGAACGCCGCTGTTCTTTAGATTTTTCTAATCCCACCGCTTTTAGTGTATCCATTTCTGTCTTCATTCTCGCCATTTCGTCATGCGAGCCAAAGAGGGTGGAACCGGAAAAAGGCAAATCCTGAAGCCGTAACTGGGCGTCCGGCTTCAGGGATGTCAATCGAAGCCATGCATGTCGACGTAAAGAGATCCCGTGGCAGTAACTGCGGGCGGCTAGAATTGAGGAATCCGCTGCCGCGCTGATGACCTTATTGGAGACCATAGCTCCCTCCTGGACGATTTCTAGAAAATCTTCCCGGTGCTCTTTTGAGAGGTGATCTGCGAAGTGGAGAATGGAATCCCACAAGGCACGGTCGTACCTTCCTAGGAGGGCTGTGGCACTGGCTGCTTTCATGGACGTAGCCGTCGTGCTGCAAACTTTGGGTCCTGACGAATCCACCTTTTTGCTCTCCTTATCAGGAGGAAAAGTAGCAGATGGTGAGGTAGCATGAGATTTTAGTGCCGCTAAAATTACCACTGAGTCAGAAGGAGGATTGGCACGTATGAACAGCGGATCTTGTTCCGGTGGTCGATATTTCTTTCGAAGCCTGGATTGTGCTGATTTTGCCACAGCCAGAGTAAGGAACAATTCCATGGCTGGCTCCAGAAGACCTGGTACTAGTGGAAGTAACGGTCTAGAGGCCGTGCGTAGGTGGAGGGTTTCAAAGATTACAGAAGTCGACGGAGTGAGGGTCTCCATAGGTATGTTCAATTTCGATGCGCCTCGAACCAGGATCTCTTGAAAGGCGTTGATATTATCAATTGGTGAGGACCAAGGTTGAGGCGAGGCTGACAAGGTGGGAGAGTATCCCCTGGTAGAAGAGGACGTATCCCCATGGTGATGGCGGTGTGAGCATGATCTTGACCTGCGATGAGATCGGCGATGCGACCGTGAATGGTGTGATCTTGTGGAGGAGCGTGAGTGTCCATGGCGAGAGCAGAGCCAGTAGCGCTGGAGGTAGTGGCGCAGTTGGAGTTAATGAGTCCGGTTGTGGAGATACCGGGATGGGAGAAGAAGGTATCTCAATCTGGAATGAGAATCAGATGAGTAGTAGATTCTCCTTCTTTTGGAGAGTTCTCGTCTCCTCAATGTCGACCACCATCGTCGACTGGCCTTCAACGAAGATCTGATCCTTGACGTCGACTACTGTTGACGTAGACCACTTGATGAAGACCGGCTTCTCGACATCCACCAATCTCGTCGTTGACGTTTAGCTGTCGACCTCCCGGTGACGGTGAGTCGGTATCCCTCGACGTCGACACCTGTCTCGACGTCAGCCGTCGGTGCGAAGTGGTTCTCGACATTGCTCGAGTGGTTCTAGACGTCGAGCATCGACGAGCAAGACAATGATGGCGAACATGTCTTCGCCGTACCTCCACTCGATGTCGACCGCCTTGACATCGACCAGGACCAATAGCGTTTTCTGCCTGAAAAACTCCTCTCAGACCTCCCACGTCCACTGAAGGTTGAGGGAAGAGCTCTGGTGGAAGAGTTACCTCCCCCTCACTCAGAGGTCCCAGAGGCTACTTGCTGTTTTCTTCGCTCTTCTCTTCCCTGCAGGCGAATCTTCTCCCTGTCACGCAGGGTACATCTGGAGAAGGTCTTGCAAATGTCACAGGAAGGTGAGAAGATGGTAGACAAATAATACAGACCTCGTGTAGGTCTGTTTTGGCTTTTTTTTCTGCCACATTGAGCACATTTGTCAAAAAGAGAAGGCATTTTAAATCCAATTAGAAGCTCACACGTCAGGGAGATTAGATTTATCTAAAGGCTCTGCCCCCTACACTTCCGCTTTTACCATGGAGTAACATCAATGCCACCTCGGCAGCAAGGGATCCGAATACGTGACTGAGGTAAATGGCAGTCTATTAGTATGCCGCCCCTACCCCCGAGACACTCGGATGCCGACACGGACCACGAAAATGGATAAATTACTTACCTGTAATCCTAGTTCTCTTCCAGGGGTATACTCATTAAAGTCATAAGCACTGAATAGTCCAGCCCACGTGCGGGGACCCCAGAGCATTAACAAAAGATATATGCATATACATATATATATATATATATAAAATATGCATTTATCTATAATATACACACATGTATAAATATGCAGCCCCCAATCCAAATTAAGGCTCAAATATGCCAATATTGCATTGTATTTTACATTTGAAATACATCATACAAAATAACATTTCCATGACATAGAGAAATGTACTCCCAACTTGTTTGAACACAGCCTTTATTTTCAAAGAAAAAGGCAAGGTGATAGCAGGCAGATTAACCTAGAAGGCTGCATATAGAACACTCATTAGAGAAAACTGGCGCCGTGCCTTTAAGACCTCCAGGACCTCCAGGCTCCCATCATGCCCCACAGGTGACAGTTAGGTCTGGTCTTTTTGACGGCGTATTACATTGCATAAATAACATGAGGGAAAAACATTCAGTAATAGACATGGTATTCGTCCGGGGAGGAGGGAGGGTTGCTTATGACTTTGATGAGTATACCCCTGGAAGAGAACTAGGATTACAGGTAAGTAACTTATCCTTCTCTTCCAGGGGATACTCATCAATAATCATAAGCACTGAATAGAGTAGCAAGCCCATCTCTGAACCCTGCGGACGAATACCTGCACTTCAAACATATTCTGAATCATTTGTTATCCAAATAAATTCCTCAAGGATGCTTGCCGAAACTGAGCATCTGTCTGAGTATCAGAATCTAAGCAGTAATGGCGGGCAAAGGTGTGGAACGAGCGCCATGTAGCTGCTTTGCATATCTCTTGAATAGGCAAATTTTTAAGCAGAGCCGTGGTAGCGGCTTTACCCCTCGTAGAGTGAGCCCTTGGCTTGCCAGGGAGCTGCTTGTGAGCTAGCTGATAAGATAGTGTGATGCAAGATACTATCCATCGAGCGATGGACTTTTTGAAGAGGGAAAACCAGTGTGTATTGGACCATAGTTAAAGAGACGGTCCGACTTTCTTATATCCTTCGTTCTATCCAGATAGAATTTTAGATCAAGTGAATGCAACGCCCTCTCAGGCGGCGTGGTAGGATTTGGAAAAAATGTGGGTAGGGTGATCGACTGATTCATATGAAAATCCAAGATCACCTTAGGTAGGAAACTCGGGTGAGCATGGAAAACGAGATAAGGCTCTGTAGAACATAAGGCCTGAATCTCGCTCACCCTGCGAGCAGAGGTAATTACCACTAGAAAAGAGGCCTTCCAAGAAAGGTGCTGTAGAGAAGCTTTGTGAATGGGTTCAAAGGGGAGGGGGCAATTAATTTAAAGAGGACCACATTAAGTTCCCAGGCAGGGGAGGGTAAACGAATTGGTGGGTAGATCTTTCTTAGCCCTTCCAGGAAGTCTTTAAAAACTGGCATTTGAAAGAAAGAAGCCTGAGTGGGAGACTTTCTAAAAGTTGTCATCGCTGCCAGATGTACTCTAATAGAAGAGAACTGTAAACCTGCTTTAGCCAAGTACAAAAGATATGGTAAAATAACCTGTCCTTGGCCCAGGATAGGGTTATGACCATTAGCTGGACACCACAGATAAAAATGCTTCCATTTGAAAGCGTATGACTTTCTCGTCAATGGCCTTCTCGCTTCCTTTAAGATCTGCATACAGTCCTGCGAGAGTCTAAGTGGCCATATTGGAGGAACTCAGGAGCCATGCTGTCAATCTCAGTGACGGGAGGTTGGGATGAAAAACTTTCCCTCCTGACTTGGTTAAAAGATCCGGATGGCATGGCAACCTCCTCTGCAGCGTCTTGGAAAGGTGTAGCAGGTCCGTGTACCACCACTGGCGAGGCCACTCTGGTGCAATCAGGATCATCTCTGTCCTGGATCTGTAGAGCTTGTTGATCACCAGTGGTATGAGAGGGACTGATGGAAAAGCGTAGAGTAATTTCTCTGACCAGTCGTTCAACAGTGCATTCCCTCTGGAGCCTGGTTGAGGGTACCTGGATGCGAAGGCGCAGCATTTTGCGTTTGCAGCGTCTGCAAATAAGTCGATGTCTGGAGAACCCCATCTCCGAAAAAGGTCTTGTGTTATCTCGTCTTTTAGAACCCAGTCATGCGCTTCGACGAAGTTTCAGCTTAGGTCGTCTGCTTGTGCATTGAGGGCGCCTGGAAGGTGAACTGCAGATATGGACATGTTCCTCGCCAGTAGCCATTTCCAAATCGCTTGAGCCTCCAGAGACAGGGGTCTGGATTTGGTCCTACCTGTTTGTTCAGGTAGTACATCGTTGTGGTATTGTCCTTCTGAACCAACAGGGAACGTGACTCTATGGAGGGAAAGAACGCTTTGAGAGCCAGATGTACCGCTCTCCGTTCTAACATGTTGATGTGGTAAGTTTTCTCCCTTTCTGACCACATCCCCTGGACCTGAAGAGATCCCATGTGAGCACCCCAGCCCTGAAGGGATGCATATGTGACGAGAGTTTGTTTGGAGAGTTCCTGTGGAAGAGAACTCCTTTCAGAAGATGAGACCGCTGCATCCACCATCTTATTGAGATTTGGACTGCATGAGGAAGAGTTATGGTGTCCTCCCAGCAGTTGGAAACTGGAGACCATTGGTCCTCTAAAGCTTGCTGTAAGGGTCTCATCTGTAACCTGGCATTTGGAACAATGAATATGCATGACGCCACCGAGCCCAGCAGAGAGGACACCTGCCTGGCCGTGGGGTGAGGTGTTCGCAGGAGAGTACGACCTTTGTGGAGTATTGATAATAGTCTCTCCTCCGAAGGAAACACTCTTGCGTTTGCAGCGTCTAGGTTAGCGCCCAAGTAGTGTATCTGTTATATTCGAAGTAATGAAGACAGGAACCGAGTATTAGAAGTACCGGTTTATTGGCCATCCGCTCTCCAACTCTACACTGACACAACATTCTAAGGTAAGCTTCCATCGGGGTGAACCAACTGTGGGAAAGGGCAGGGATGGACGGACTGTACCATAGCTGAGGTTACAACACACCTCCCTTCCTGCAGAATCTGAGATATTACAAGGGAAGAAAACAGGTTAATAACAAAGCACAGCACAGTGGTCATAAAACAGGTTAAAGACAAGGCACAGCACTGTTGGTCATGGATCAGATCTTACAATATTATCACAGCTCCACCATTGCCCATTGTCTAGTTGAACCACATTCCCCAAAGCCTTAACAATGCGGCTCGGAGGGTAGAACGGACTCTGATTGTGCCGGTCCTTTACATTTCTCTTTACTTGCACTACATCACCCACCTTCCACATGGATATCTTAACCCCATGTTTCTTGTCATACCAACCCTTGTACTTGGTTTGATGCAATTCAACCTTTCTGGCGGCCTCCTCATGGTTGGGAATGGCCACTCTTCCTCCTTCCAGCCAACCGGGGTTGAGCTTGGTGCATGGTTCCCTCCCCCTAAGAGAGGCAAAGGGAGAGATCCCCGTCACCTGGTTCGGAACAGTGTGATAAGCCCACAAGCACTTGCGTAGGTGAGATTCAACGTCATGACCATTAGTGACTGCTAATTGGATATGTTCTTTGATCATTCTATTGGCTCTCTCCACTAAGCCGTTTGCCTTGGGACAGTATAGTGCTGTTAACTCATGTTTTATGTTCATATTATCCAAGAATTCTTTCATCAACTGTGAGGTGAACTGTACCCCATTGTCCGAGACCAACACAGAGGGTATGCCCTCTCTTGCGAACACATCCTTAAGGAATTCCAACACTGTTAGTGGTGATACGATGTACAAACTTCTTGGTGATCCAATGTGAGGTGTAGTCAATAAGTACTATCATGAATCGTTTCTGGACCCCCAGGTTGTCCATAGGTCCAATGATGTCCATGGCCAATTTGTTCCATGGTCTAGTGGGTACCTTGACCGGGGAAATAGGCGCCTTCCTCAGAGCTTTTGACTTATCACTCTTTGCACAACTCGCGCAGTCTTTAACCAGTTGCTCAGCCAATGTGTCCATCTTGGGGAACCAAAAATTCGCCCTGACCCTACGTTTAGTGATGCTGCGCCCCAAGTGTCCTTCGTGCGCCAACTCTACAATTTTCTCCCTGAGGCCTGCGGGTGGTACGACCCGGTTCTGGCGGTATACTCTGTTCCTGACGATGCTCAATTCATTCCTGACCTCCCAGAAATCTTTTATACACTCTTCCACCTCACTCAACTTGTTAGGCCACCCTTCCCTTGTGGCAATTTTGAGTCTGCCTAAGACTTTGTCTTCTTCCATGAACTTGTCCCACTCACTTTCAGTGATAGCGGGGTCGTCGATTACCATGATGGGGTTGTCCAGCGTTTCCTCTTGTTCCACGTTCGTCAGTGGTGCCCTTGATAAGTAATCGGCAATAGTGTTCTCTACCCCAGGAACATACTCCACTCTAAAACTGAAATTTTCCAGCCCCAGGATCCATCTACTGATGCGCGGAGTACAGTTCTGCATTCCCTTCACGGTGAAAATGGAAGTGAGTGGCTTGTGATCCGTCCGGATGGTGAAGATCAACCCCCATAGGAAGAACTTGAAGTGCTTTACGGCCCAGAAGCATGCCAGGGCTTCCTTTTCAATCACAGAGTAGTTGAATTCCGCACCCGTGAGGCACCTGGACGCAAACGCAATGATTACTTCCTCCTTGCCAACTTTTTGTATGAGGGTAGCTCCTAAACCTTTGTTTGAGGCATCCGTGGTAAGAATGGTCTTCCTTGTAGGGTCAAAGGTCCCCAATGCCGGTGAGTTCAGTATCTCCTCTTTTAGCTCATCCATTGCTCTTTTGTGCTCCTTCTTCCATTCGAAATCCTTCTCCTTTTTCAAGAGGGTACGCATTGGCTCGCTTTTTGAAGCAAAGTTTTTTATGTACTTTGTCATATACTCCATGAGGCCCAGGAAGGATTTGAGTTCTTCCTTGTTACCCGGATATGGGGCATCCTTTACTGCACTCAGCAGACTGTTTTTTGGTCTGAAACCCTTCTCTGAGATAGAATGCCCTAAGTAGTCCACAGATGTAACTCTAATTTTACATTTGTTCCTTTGTACTGTTAACCCCGCATCCATGAGTTTCCGGAATACTGTCTTGAGGGTGTGGTCGTGTTCTTCCACGTTGCCCCCGTACACCAAGATGTCATCTTGGAAGCACATTGTTCTGTCCATGCCCTTAAGGATCTGCTGCATTATCTTTTGGAAGACTGCCGCAGCCGAAGCCAACTCAAACGGCATCCTCTGGAACAGGAACGCACCTTGGGGTGGTTATAAAGGCAGTTAGAGGTCTTGATTCCGGATGGAGATCCACCTGGTGATAAGCCATGGACAAATCAATCACGCTGAAGTATTTTGCCTCTCCCATGGTGCTGAGCATCTCATTGATTTTTGGCAGGGGGTTTCGCTTCACCCAGATATTTTCATTCAGGCTGCGAAGGTCCACACACAGACTAATCCCATTTCCATTGGCCTTGGCTGCGATGACTACTGGGGCCAACCATTCTGAGCAATCCACAGGTTGAATGACCCCCATCTCACACAACTTGTTTAACTCAGTTTCCAAAGGTTCTCTCATTTGTTGGGGTACAGGACGCAGCTTGTGGACCACCGGCTTGGCACCTGATTTAAGTTTAATTCTATGTTGGAACTCACGCAAACAGCCTAACTTCTCACTGAACAAATCCGGGAATTCCTCGCAGATGGTGTCACTTTCACCAGTCCCTTCAGTGAGCAGGACTTGTTCCTTGCTATTAGGATCCAGAATAATCCCCTATTCCTTTTGGTGCTGCCATCCTAGTAGGTTGGATCCGGATTCCACAATGTATACCTTGCCCCAGGCTTTCCTGTCTTTGAATTCATTTTGTTCAATTGTACTTCACATGTAGGATAAATGACATTTACAGACCCCTCATTTTCACTATTCACCTGTAAGACATATCTCTTTTCACTAGGTAACACACATTTTATCTCTCTATTCTGTGCCTTACCATTCTCCCTCTCTCCCTCCTTAATATGAGGATCACCGTCTCTGCATACCCTGGAAAAATGCCCCCTCCTGTTGCACTTCTTGCAGGACACACTTCTGGCAGGGCATTGTGGGTAATTAGCAAAATGGTTACTGCTCCCACATCTGTAACACTTGAATTGCCTACCCTTATCAGACGTCCTGCTAAACGGACTTTCTTTATTTTTTACTTTGTGAACATCATCAAACAGACTTTCTTTATTTTTTACTTTATAAACACCATCATCCTCCTCCTCCTCCTGAATATTAGCTACTATTTCAGTATTGGACTTCATTTCTTTTACGCACTTGGCTGTGTGCTCAATAGATTTTGCAATCTCTACCGCTTCTCTTAACCCAGGGTTCCTTGAGAGGAGTTTCTCTTGGATACGCGTGTTATTGGTGCAACGCACCAGTTGATCCCTAATAAGAGAATCAGTGAGATTGCCAAATTCGCACAATTGTGTGAGGCCCCACAAAGCAGCAATATAGTTTTGGACCAACTCTTGTTTCCCTTGTGCTCTATTGAAAAATTTGTGGCGTTCTAACACAACGTTCACTTTATCACCAAAGTGTGTTTCTAATTTTTCCACAGTACTCATAAAAACATCCACTTCCTCACCTCCCACTCTATCCACTGGCTCAGGAAGTGTTTCGTAAATCTTGCGTCCATGCACCCCTAAATTATGAAGGAGTATATGTTGTTTGCGCAGAGCGGTGAAGCGTTCCCCACCTATTGCTATTATGTATGACTCAAATAGCTTAAACCACTCCTTCCAACAAATCTCTGGTTCACCTAAATCATTCAAGAAAGGAGGCGGTTGGCTCATGCTCGCTGCTGCCATCATGAGGGAACAGAAACGGAGTTGGCTAGACTCCCTAGGACCAAAAGGGAGTGCAAGGGAAATATAACAGAGAAGAACAGTACCTTGAATAACAGTGCAAAACCCCCTTTAAAAGTAAGAACAGGCAGCAAAAAAAAAAAACCAAAAAAACGAGGCACTACACACTATGGCAGGGAAACAGTGAATACTGTTCTGGTGGAGCATGCAGGGAAAACACGCTCGGAGGAGTGATTATTAAGGAACAATACGATGCCCCACCGAGCACAGCAGGGTAAAAATCCTCCCAGGATCAGTCTTTGAAAAATCTGGGCTCCTACAGATTGAGAGTACGTGAGCCCAAACGTAGGTGCCAACTCACTGCTAAAACGCTCCAAGCTAAAATGCTCCTTGAGGGAGAACGTCCCCGGGTTCACAGTACATGGAGCTGTGATACATGACACACGAACATCCACAGATGTTGCTGGGGAAAACGCAGGCAGCGACTGGGGCGCTCTCACACCTTACCACTGGAATTGTAGCGCTGGACTGGAATCTGGGAACCCCATAGAAGCGGGTAGCAGCAGGAGTCAGAAAACCACCTCCGGCTCGGATCGAGGCGCTCTCTCACCTCACAGTGCCCCAGAGCAGGTAGCCTGACAGGAAACACGGGACGCGTGTCACCGTCGGTCGAGCTGCTGGATTGTGGATGGTGCGCTCCTTCACTTCAGGCGGGCCGCGGTACTGCACAATGCTCAGAAGCCGAGGAAACTGACAGAACTTGGCAATCTGCCAGCAGCGCCGCCTCTGAGGGTTGACAGAGGGAACAGCTGCTCCGTTACAGGACGCGCTCAGCAGTGCCGCCAGACTCCCACAGGCAGAACTAAAACAACGGGTCCACTCTGCGTGTGACAACCTTGCTTGCGACGATTCCTCATGAAGCGAGGGGATCCACTCACTGCTACCAGGGCTGTCAACCAGTCTTGGGAATCACCGGAGTGAAAAGAAGGATGGGGTCCACTTATAGGATTCACACGGCACAGGATACCTTCCCTCTGGAGCAGCACGTAGATGGAGAGGATACTCAGGGGGAAATGGCCACAACTGCCCCCTACGCAGCAATTCCGTCGCCAGTGTTATATTCGAAGTAATGAAGACAGGAACCGAGTATTAGAAGTACCGGTTTATTGGCCATCCGCTCTCCAACTCTACACTGACACAACATTCTAAGGTAAGCTTCCATCGGGGTGAACCAACTGTGGGAAAGGGCAGGGGTGGACGGACTGTACCATAGCTGAGGTTACAACAGTATCCTCTGAGTTGGATTGAGGACAGATTTTTTGAAGTTGACGCACAGGCACAACTGGTTTAAGAGTTGAATGCAGTATCTCAGATGTTCCTGCAGGAGACAGGGAGAGGCACTCTTGAGTAACCAATTGTCTAGGTAAGGATAGACAAAGATCTTTTGCTTTTGCAGGAAGACCGCTACCACCGCCATGCATTTTGAAAAAGTGCGAGGAGCCGACTTGAGCCCGAAAGGCAGGACTTTGAACTGGAAGTGGTCTGACTGTATTATGAATCGTAGGAACTTCCGGTGCTTTTGAGAAATTGGGATGTGAAAATAAGCATCCTGATGGTCTATGGAACACATCCAGTCCCCTTGATGAATGTGTGGAATGATTTGGTGTAATGCCAACATAATGAATCTCTCTTTGAGGTCAAATTTGTTTAAGAGCCTGAGATCGAGTATAGGCCTGACGAACAAGTTACTTACCTTCGGTAACGATATATCTGTAAGAAACATTAGTTAGTTATAGATTCCTTACCTTAGAATTACCCCCAGGCGTCAGACTGGATCCGGAAAGTTTTTTCGTCAGCAGTACCTCTGCGCGTCGGAAGGTGGCGTCGGTCAGCTCCGCGTCCGTCGTGGTCGCCGGGATGACGTCACGGCAGCTACTTAGACGCCGCCCTCGCGTGCTGACGTCAGTTCTGTACACGACTTTCCGTGCCAGAAACGCAGAGCCATGCAAGACACTGACCACTGGTGCACAAAACTAGGGCCCTGAAAGGATATCCTTAACCCTAGAAATCAGTTCGCAGAACGGGGAGAATGGGTGGGGCGGTAAGGAATCTATAACTAACTAATGTTTCTTACAGATATATTGTTACCGAAGGTAAGCAACTTGTTCATCTGAAAGAAACACGTTAGTTATAGATTCCTTACCTTACAATAGATACCCCAGCAATACCAACCCCGGAGGTGGGTCTGCGAACCAAGATCACACCAGAAAGTCCTGGAGAACAGAACGGCCAAAGAAGCCGTCTCTCCGGACTTGATTGTCAAGGCAGTAGTGTTTGGTAAAGGTGTGCAACGAAGCCCACGTAGCTGCCTGACAAATGTCATTCAGAGGAACTCCACGTCCCTAAGCAGTAGTTGCTGCCGTCGCCATGGTGGACCCTACTGGAGGCTCCTTCTTTGCCAAAGAATAAAAGGCTTCGATACACAAAACGACCCATCGGGTGATAGTCTGCTTGTGTACGGCCCGACCTTTCAAGGTGCCCACGTAGCCAACAAAGAGCTGGTCATCCACCCGGAACGGTTTGGTGCGATCCGGGTAAAAGGAAAGCGCACGTTTTGGGTCCAGACGGTGGAGCCTCTCTTTCGAAGGATGCGGAGGCGGAAAGAAGGTGGGCAAAGTGATGGTCTGCCCGATGTGAAAGGCAGTGACAACCTTGGGCAGGAAGGATGGACGAGTCCTGAGAACTACCTTGTCCGGATGGACAGACAGGAAAGGAGGCTTGGTTCAAAGGGCCTGGAGCTCAGTCACTCTTCGGGCAGATGTGATGGCTACCAGGAATGCAGTTTTAAGCGTCAGAAGCCTCAAAGGACAGTTGTGTAGCGGCTCAAAGGGAGCACACATTAAATAGGTTAAAACTAGATTCAAGTCCCACTGAGGCATAACGAAGGGAATAGGAGGAAAGAGATGAGCTATGCCTTTCAAGAAACGATTAACAACCGGGGACTTGAAAAGAGAAGGCTGATCTGGAAGCCGAAGAAAGGCAGAGATGGCCGAGAGATAGCCCTTGATAGTGCCCACAGCAGAACCCTGCTGGGCCAAAGAAAGGTGAAACAAGAGAACCTCAGAAAGAGGGGCAGAGAGGGGATCCACAGCCTTTGCTGTGCACCATGCCACAAATTTGTTCCACCGGCAGGCGTATACCGTCTTAGTGGAGGGACGCCTGGCTGCCAAGATTATGTCACAAACTTCGGGAGGCAGGTCAAAAGACGTCAGCTGCCGCCGCTCAATCTCCACGCAAGGAGGTGGAGGCTGGACAGGTTCGGGTGGAGGACCGTCCCCTTTTGCTGCGACAGAAGATCCTCCCGAAGAGGCAGACGGGTCAGAGGATCGATGGCCATGTTGAGCAGCTCGGGATACCAGACTCTTCGTGCCCAATCCGGAGCCACAAGAATGACTTGGGCCCGGTCGCGCCTGATCTTCTTCAGCACTCTGGGCAGAAGTGGTATAGGGGGAAAGGCGTACAACAGACCGCAACTCCACTCGCGACGAAAAGCGTCGCCTAGCGAGTGCCACCTTGGAAATTCCAACACGCAGATTTGCTGACATTGCGCTTACTCTACGGTGGCGAATAGACCTAACCAAGGCTCTCCCCACTGTTGAAAGAGACCTCTCACCAGCTCCGAGTGAAGGCGCCATTCGTGATCCATCATGCACCTGCAGCTGAGTTCGTCCGCCCTGGCGTTCAGGGAACCCACCAGGTGTTGAACCACCAGGAATATGCCCTGATGTTCCAGCCATGTCCAGAGGCAGAGGGCCTCCTGACATAGGGTCCACGACCCCACCCCGCCCTTTTTGTTGCAGTACCACATGGCAGTGGTGTTGTCCGTGAACACCTGCACTACTGTTCCCCGGAAAGAGGGAAGGAATGCCTTGAGTGCAAGACAAATCACCCGGAGCTCCAGAAGGTTGATTTGGAGCCCGGACTCCGCCGGAGACCAGAGTCCTCTGATCTCCGCCTCTCCCATGTGGCCGCCCCATCGCAGAAGGGATGCGTCCGTCACCACCGTGTGCTCTGGTTGGAGAAGGGAGAGGGATCTGCCGTTGACCCAATCCTGGTTTGTGAGCCACCACTGCAACTGTCGAGCAGTGCCCTCCGAGATCTGGACGCAATCGGACAGATTCCCCTGATGCTGCGCCCACTGGAACTTCAGGTCCCACTGCAGAGCCCGCATATGCCACCTGGCATAATTGACCAGCAGGAGGCCATGAGGCCCAGCAGCCTCAGGGTCATCCGGACTGAAACCCGGGATAGAGGCCGAAAGATCGGAATCATAGCACGAATATCCCGGACTACATAAGTTAGTCAAGGATCACAAAGTCTCAATGCTCAAGTAGCAGACGCCAAAGGTAAATTAACAAAACTAATGTTTTGTCTCAAAACACTAAATTCTTAGAGTACTGTACTTCACAATATATAGTCTATAACGAGTCGCAACACTAACACAGCGACAACCAAAATCGACGAACGCTACCTTAACTAGCTAGCGCGCCGAAAATCACTAGACTTCTATTACCTCCAAGTTCCTCAGGTGAAGTGCAAAGATTCCAATGCCTCAGCTGCCAAATTTCTAACTCAGGCTTCAATCACTAGAAACACTAGAACGCTAAGCTGTGACTTTTCCTGTCCTTCTGGCTGCCATCTTAGGGTTCCTCCAGGTGCTGCATCTAACTCTAGCTACACCATTCCTAACCCTGCTGTAGTGTAGTTCCTATTTCCCCAATAGGCTCTGCGCATTGGAATAATATAACCTATAGGCTTGACATAGGACTAAGGTCGGTATGTCCCTATCGAGGATATTAAACTTAATTACTTGTGCCAGCTAGCTCAGAGGCCACTAGTGTAGGAAGGTGGAATCTGACTATATGGTTGCCCCCACTTTTTTCCTGGTGTTTTGCTGGTTTATGACTTAGTTGGATTGGGATCCTGCTATTCAGGGCCCCAGTCTATCTGCTTCCTCTATAAAATGGTTTCCATGTGCCTTAGGCACATCTCTGATTGGAATCTGGAGTGCCCTTATAAGTCCCTAGTATATGGTATACTATGTACCCAGGGCATAGGTACCTCAGAGGCCTACCAGGGGCTGCAGCATGTATTGTGCCACCCCTGGAAGGTCATCCAAAATGACACCACAGGCCTGCTACTGCAGCCTGAGTAAGGTGGTGCATGCACCCCTTACAGTGGTATAGGCTACCTATATCCCTACCATTGCACACACCTATAAACCTATAAGTCACTCCTATGGCAGGCCTTGACAATCCTGAAGGCAGAGTGCTTGGTTTTTATGTGAGAGGGTGCCCCTGCATGAGCAGAGCCCCTCTGCAGCATTCGGAGTACCTCCTCTGATGCTGTTTGCAGTGCAGCCTGACCATATACTCTTAAGTGCATTATATCCTCGCGGTAGAATGCTAACTTTGGACTGGCTGCACCAAAACATGTCGAGTTTGGTGTCAAAAATCTTGGAATACTACCCCCCCGCCAGTTCTGGCGGCGGGGGTAGCATTCCACCCTTCTAGAGGGAGAGACATGTACCCACCGGCCTACCCGGTAACTTCTTTCCAGAGCCCTGGCATCACAAAATGGATGCCGCTGCCACGAGTCTGGCCTCCTGCTGCTGACCGAAACTCCGGCAGGGGAGGCCTGGACAATAGGTTTCCTGTCCCAGGGAGGTGTAACCACCTCCCCAGACAGGATAGTGTGTATTGCGGCTGGGCGGGAGCACTCTCTGGTGCTTTGAAGTCCTGCACTGGGGGCACATTTGGTGTCCCTGTGCATACCCCAGTTCAAACCGGCTCAGGGGCTTCCAGCCCCTGCTCTGGCGCGAAACTGGACAAAGGGAAAGGGTGTAACCACCCCTCTGCCCTGACCCTCCCATAGGTGGGTCCCCAGAGTATGTCCAACCCCTAACTTGGTATAAGTATGGGACCCCAGTCCTTAGGACTTTAGATTTACCTGGACGAAACTCTGACACAGAATCCTGGACCTTCGACGCTCTACTTTAAGATTAGAGGACTGAAGAATCTCCCTTGGGGTCAAGGAGTGACTCCCCTGCTTTGGCAGGCACCAACGAAGCAATTGTCCGGTCTGCATCGCTGAAGCTCCCGCCGGACGCCGAAGTCTTTGCATCACCAGAGGTGGATTTCCAGACTTCCCCGAGGCTGCCCTGAGTCCCCAGCAAAGCTGAGGCCCGTAGCTGTCGTGGGTAACGTGGAACCGTGACCCCCTGGACACCGAGCGCATTTGTAAGTGCATCCTCTTCCTGGTCTTCCACGAAGTTGTGCTTTGGGCTCCGAGTAGCCCCCGCCTCCAGCACCGAAGATCACTGACCTCCACTCCACGAGTGTCCCGTGAGCCAGCTCTAAGTGCGTCCACTCGAGGCTCCTTCGCGGTCGCTAGTCCGTTGGCTAGTAGGCCCTCCCGAACGCCAATCTTCTTCTGCTTGGGCTTCCCTGGTTGCTCAAGGCGTGCCCTGACTTACCCTAGCTGGGTGAGTCCCTCAGACCTTGCTGGTCTGCACCACCGTCCTTCTATTTCCACGAGACTTGCCGTTGCCAAGGCTTGTTGGGTCCAATCCGGTCGCCGACACCCCTGCAATCGACAGACGTCGTGGGACAGCTCGGATCCAGCTCCTGGTCGTCGTCGACGCCTCCTGTACCTCGTGGCTGAAGAGTCAAGACGACCGTCAACCTACCTGAAGCACTCGACATCGGTGGGCATCCGCTCATCGCCTTCCTGGTCACTGGCTAGTGACCCAGACTCTGTCCCCTCTGCTTTCAGGTTCTTCAGATCTTCGATCCACTTTTGGATCCACCCGAACACTTTCGACTTGGCCGCCAGCAGCACTTTGCAGCAGATCGCCATTGAAAACGACGACGAAACCCGACCCCGAAAGACACCTATGCACCCGGCTTCCCTGGGTGAGGTAACTCTAGTACTCCGGTGCTCCCGTGGGTATAGACTCTAGAACAACCCAGTTCTAAAGGGGTTTGCTCCAAGTCCTCCTCTAAGTGTCCCTTTTCTTTAAAATTCCAACCGCGACTTTCCCCATAGAAGTCAACGGCGATTCGCGGCTGTGTTCTCACACTGCACGCGTCCCCCGTGGGTCCCCTGTGTCACTACCTTGGGTGGTTCCTTGTGGTCCAAGCACTTCTACAGGCTCTAGGCCTTGTGTCTAGCTCAGTCGTGGTTCTTATACCACTTTATTGGTATATGGTTTGAGTACGCCCCTGGGGCTCAAACGTGTATTTGTGCTATTACTGTTGATAACTAACTTATAACTTATGTACTTCGAACTCTAGCCTCATAAAGAGACTAGAGGGTGTGTTTAGCAATAAATACATATATTTTGACTATATACCTGGTGTGGTCCTCTTTCATTTGGTCACTCAAGAGATTATAGACTGGTAAAACAAGCTGCTTTACATTCCTTCAAGACTTAGCCTGAAGGCTGCTCTCCATAGCTACCACTAGGATAGCTTTCAATAAAGGTTGTCTTTAACCTATCTCCAATAAGGGGTTGTTTGGACTGGTGCAAGGTGCCCACTATAATTAGTGGACAGCATATACCAGGCCAACTTCTCACAACTAGAAACTCCTTGAGAACAAGAAGGGAGTAGTTTGTGGCAACCGAAAAACATGACAACTTTGTTTCCCTTTAGAATCGGAATACGTCTCAGAATCGTGGAAACAATAGATAACAGTTTCACTCAGTCAATCGTGCATGCTTAGTTTCTACAGAGTTACACAGAAAGGAAAGACGGGCGTTTCAATAAAAAGGGTTTATTGAACAGTCTTGTTTCTCGTGTAAGAGATATGTGCTGTTATGATCACAAGACAGTATGCAAGATAAATAATGTACAGCGTAAGCAATAGAAATAAATAATACTGCGCTAGCATTATCTTTTAGCATATATTCACGTACATAAATAACATGAGCTAAAAATGCGAGTACTCATACGATGCGTCTCTAAGCTAGTTCTACCCCAATGTACCTAACCTAGTCTAGGTGTAGGGAAAGGTAGAAGTAGGTGGAGAATTCTCTAGTCTGGTATACTAAGAGTATGTTTAAGTCTAGTATGCCAAGTATGGTATGCCAAGAGTCCCTCTAGGTTCTAGTCAGCTCCATACCTTGAGAATGAGAGAGGTGGGAATCTCTTGCCGGATCTGGAACTCTAACACCCCGCGAAGGGAGTCAGAACACTGGAAGCTGGATTAGTCTGCGTGCAGGAATGACAGCGTCTTCTCAGTGCGTCAGGCCGGGATACGGGCTCCTCTGAAGTCGAGGTCTCCTCTAACTTGCTTGGGCAAGGGAAGGTATATTTATACCTGGTAGGTGTCTTGGAATGTTAGCATTGACGTGAAGTCGGACAGAGGAAGACGTCAGGAATGAACCCTTGAGGTATAACGGTTCATACATAATAGATGAGTTCTTGGAGAAATCAATAGTCCTGTGCTAGGGGAACTCCTGAAGCTTAAGGGTCTGGTTTCTAAGAACTCGTTGTGAGTTAGGGTGGACGGATGTCGGTGGCCATGCCTGTATTTGGAGTGCACGGTTAATGCCTAAATAAGGACAGGGATTCTATGCCTATATAAGGGCAATGCGAATTGTGCCTATATAAGGACATGATTCGGGAAAACCTATATATGGACCCCTAAAGCAGAATACAACACCCACTCCACTTTCGATTGAACGATAATACTAAACATTTAAATGCTAAACATAAAATTGAGTACCACATGTTGCTAAAAACATTTCTAAAATCATTTTAAAAGAAGCTCAAAACTGTTGAAATGCAATAGGTACTGTACATTTAAAGCATCGGTTTCATTCTAAGCATATAATGGAAGTAAAATGCAACGTGAATGAAACAGAAATATATACATATGACGAAATGGTCGATAAGTTCTTAAAATCAAAGCCATTGCATATCATGGAATTAAATGAAATGTTAGACCAGTAAGGTGACAATGTGTCCCTGGAAGTATTCAAAGAAGTCCGTTTTATAAGACTAGTTCTACTGTAAGCAGATTGTTCTTTGCCATGTCATTTCAAAAATTAAAAAGAAAAACTTCAATTCTGGGAAAAGTTCCAAGTTTTGAAAATATGAAGGTCACATTTCATTGTTGCCCTGGTACACTGTGAGCCGAATCAAAGTCAGTGTATGGGTCTAGCGTAAACATTAGTTCATCTATGTCCGTAGCCAAAATATTGTCCACCGAAGTTGGTGACATTTGGAACACCTCGTTCACAAGGTTAATTGCACAGAGATGAGAAACATCGCCTTCAGCAGAAGAAGCAATGTTCGCGTCCGTTGTTACCTGTGTGCCCGTTGATCCATCTCGTACCTCAGCAGCAGCCGGAAGCGTCTGTGAGATCTCAATGAAGGCCGTCATCAGGATTGGTAGCCTCTGGGGACAACACACAGCATGGGCCGTTATCGGGTCCAGCA
This sequence comes from Calotriton arnoldi, assembly GCA_963921515.1. Lineage (NCBI taxonomy): Eukaryota > Metazoa > Chordata > Amphibia > Caudata > Salamandridae > Calotriton > Calotriton arnoldi. Next base: position 200,666 of record CAWUFW010016616.1, on the reverse strand, counting down.
GAGTATCGATATCCGTTGGCATGACTGATGGGAGTGTTAGACAGGTGTCTAGCACGCATTCTTCACCGCAAAACAGGCAGCTTAGAACAGGTAAGATGCAATCGTGCCAGATTGGTCTGAATGACAGGAACCACGTTGTATTAAGTTCCTGTAGACGAGGCATGCCCAAAAGTTGTACTATTCGCTCACGGCATTTCCGTTCAAGGAGGGCTCTCTCCACATCGCTCGGAGTGATGTTGGCGAAGAGGCTTGCCATAGCGTAGTAGGAGGAATAGAAACAGAATTCCTGCAACTAGTGCTAGAATTAACGGCACACCACCAAACACCGAATGTGCGAAGTTTGGGATGATTCCGAGGACAGCCTGGAAAGGTGCTAATAGTCCGGAACAGATGGTCTTAAATACATGTACAATTCCGCTTGTATCTGACATGTTAAAGATACGTGATATCATTTCTAAGAAATGTATAGGGCAGTTTGTACGAATTAAAGCCTGTATCTCAGCCGAAGTCCTTGCAACTTGTAGATCATAGGTTTCTTTGGCCGAGGTCAAAGGCACTGTTTGTTGTATAAGCATGGCTTTCATTCTGCTTAAAGTATCAAATCGTATAAAAGAGACATTCAACGAAGGCCATAAAGGCGACTCCCTGACTGTGTCTATTGGGGCAAACAATACTTGCATACAGCAAGTGACCCTGGAGTTGACCGTTACTAGATATGGGATGCCTGGCAACATGACCCAGCAACTCTGATCATTCAACATGAGGTAACTCCCATTAGAAAGTTGGCCAAACGCGGGATTAATCACAGCAGCTGGTGTACCTTGCTGGTGGCAGGACAAATTTGCCACAGAACCATTACAAGCCCTGTGTAAAGATATGTCCTGACAAATCAGTGAACCGCTCAGTGCACTTTCACAGTGTGTACCGCTTAGAAACACTTCACAATCCCCACTCCAACATCTATAGGTGTAAGGTAAATTCCAGGATGTCTTAATGTATTCTTTACCCAACCTTTCATATTTGCCTGCTTGCATCTGTCTAAGGCAATACTGAAACTGGAAAGTAGTCACAGGTAGACTAATTTTGCCATGAATAAGCCATTCTGTAGCTGGTTTTTCTGCCACTGTGAATGGCAATTTTTCAAGTTTTTCAATGCTCAGTACTGTATACTTTGCTCCCCTTTGTGCCAGTTCGATCTGTTTATCAGTTAGATTGTATTCTGCAAACAGAGCCGTCGTGTTGATGAAACGCCAAGGCACATAGCCCGCACGCAAAGATTGCAGCGTCCAGCTTAATAACATAATAGAACGTAACTGAGATTGCCCTTGTTGTAACATGGCTAAATCTTGTTCCAGTATGTCGATAGCAGAGGATACAATACTGTCCAATGAATAAATTCTGGAGGACAAAGTTGTTAACCCATTGTCGATCACAGAGAGAGTTTTCTCTAAGTTAATACGATCAAGTTCAGGTATTCGTTCTGCGGCCTCCATCTGTGACACCTTCCATGCTTCATTATAAGCAGCATAGATCCCGGCATATATGAAACGTTTTTGACGCGGTTTTCTTGGTCCAAGCAAGAATTCCCTAAGGTCTGCGTCTTCTTTAAGTAAAGATAAGTGTTGTTTCACATCCTTAAGTGTAGATTTTTGCAGCAAATCGAGGCATAATTTTCCTACACTGTTTGTTGTTACTACCCCCGGATGCTGTCTTTGGACGTATCGTGGGTCTGGCCTATGAATAGTAAACCCCTGTGTTTTATTCAGGAATCTCTCTTGACAGTTGTTTGTGTCTGTGGGCCAGATCAACCATTTTCTCCAATCAGGATTTGTTCTGTTGAGTTGTAGTATGGTGTCAACTGTAACCGCTGCCTGTGTATTATCACTTGCAGGTGTTTGTACAGAAGGTGTTTTCATGTCTTTAATCTTGGCTAACCCAAGGCAAGACGTTTGTTGCACAGTGTCATTCAAAAACATTATTTGTTGAGGGACGATACAGGCTCTAAATAAAGCTTCTATCCCCTGCACTTGCCAATCTTTAGTACCCCAGACAGATTTTGTGTCTATTGTCTCTTTCCACAAGTCGAAACCATGTCTAGACAGTTGGGCAATAAATGCTGCAGAATACATCTGTTTTGTATTTGTTAACATAATTTTCACTCCTGTTTTGTTTACATTTCTATAGTAAAATGTTTCTGGATCAGATGTGTTGTATCCTGAAAAATATGGACACTTTTTAGCAAATGTTTTTTAACTACCTTTTGGTGGTGTAGGACAATGCTCCCATTGGTTAAACAAACACATTTCTAGGTGTTGCAGATTTATGCAAAAAATGATGACCATAGTGGTTATAGCAATACAGCTGTTCATAGTCTGATGAACCCTCTAAATATTCATTATTAGAAAATGCAGCAGACTTTTCTAGGGCAAACATCATGTTATTTACAGTTTCAAAGTCCCAATCATCAGAATAGGTACTGGATGAAACAAAATACTTTGTGAGATCTTAACTAAATGTGGAATGTTCAAATGTTCCGTCGGGCCAAAAATATCAAAATCTGTTTTGTCCCACACTATACCATCCTGTATAAGAATGGCTGTGATGTTCACTGCAGACAAGTCTCTTGTTTCACGATGGGATGATTTGTGAGGTTTCAAAAGTAAGTTCACTTCTTTTCTTTCAGTGTCCAAATGGATGTATCTACCATTTATAAGCACGCTCATAGTCATAACCAAGCTAGCCAAAGCAGGAAGAAAAATATTCCAGAAATAACCCAAAGTTCAATCCATGGTGAAACCAGATAAGTCTTTTTCAAAAAATGTAAAAAGTCTTGTACTTGCTGTTTAAAAGTTTTTGATGCTGGCGACGTCTCGAGCTCACTCAGATCCTCAGAAAACGTATCAAAGTTAATGAAATAGCCAGAAGCAGTTCTGTCAATTGTTGGAATTGCATCAGGATTTGTAGAAATCGCTGGAACCAGTTGATCACTTGTCACATTGGTGTAGACAGGTGTATTTGGACGAACCGTTACTTGAGTTTCAAGAGGGATGAGTTCCATAGCATTGTTGCTCAGTCCTTCATCTGTTACTGCTGAATTCTCGATGGTTATCAGTCTTTCAGTCTGAACCTCTTGGATAGTAGCGAGAGGAGTGTGTCTGCTACTAGGTCGGAGTCCAGGAGGCCTACTATTTAGTATTGGCCACATACTGTGGTTTGATGAGGTCTATGGACACAAATCTTTTCTCCTTTTTTCCAGCAATGGCGGCAGAAGTACTGTTCTTGTTCCGTGTATGGCTAGGACAGGTACTGGTTGTCTGTAAGAAGGTCCAAATTCCTTCTTGTCCGCAATTTTTTCTCTGACTAGATCCCCAACTTTTGGAATCCAGACAGGCCTTGCTGGGACCGCCGGTTTTTCCCCAGTGGTGGTTGGCTGCAGGAATACGTTGCTTTGTTTCGATCTTAGTTCATTTAGATCCTGTAAAACAGACAAACGATCTTTGATATCAAAGGGTTTATTTTCCACCACTGTGCCTCTACATTCTAGATCAGGCACCCACATTCTTGTCCCAAATAGGACCTCATATGGAGTGACCCCCTCATAGAGAACTTCTTGGCAAATTGTTTAATGAGCGTTGGACCCCATAAAGATGTTTGACCCACCCATCACCCGAACCTAATACCCTAGCTGTTATAGACTGCTTTATGTCCCGGTTTTTCCTTTCCACAACAGAATTTCCCTCAGGATGAAATGGAGAGGAGTACCGCAATGCAACGCCCAGACTGGCCATGGCTTCTTTGTAAGCCCGAGAGCTAAACGCAGGGCCCTGGTCAGAATGTAGCGTGCCTATTGTGTATGTGCCGATAAAGACTCGCAAATCTTTTATAACAGTTCGAGCGTCAGCCGAGCGCTGAGGCCATATCCAAAGGAACCTAGAGCAAGAATCCACTGCGACCATGATATATTTATAGTTACCGTCCCTTTGCAAGGGACCGCAGTGGTCCAGGTAAACACAAGCTAATGGTTTGTCTGAAATTAACAGGGGTGTCTGCGCAGGACGTTTTACTGTGGAGACTTTCATCTGTTGGCATATTTCACATTCCAGAACATAGTTCTTGGTCTGCTTCCTAATGCCAGGCCACCAATATCTTTGTTTCAGTAAAGATACTGTTGCAGAAATGCCTGCATGGGCAGAGGCTATCCCTTCGTGGGCTGCTAGGATTAGTCCTAATCTACGTTCCTTGTTTGGAATTACCCTATCCCCCACTCCAGGGATTCGAGCAAAAGGAACGTTGTTCGCATCAATTACATAAGAGTAGTTGAGTGGAAACTTTTTTGGTAACGCTGCACCACTGCCTTTGCTCGTAGCATTGACAGCCAACATTATCTCACTGTCTATTCTCGTTTTTGAACGAGTGATCTGAAGTCGAGGTCTCCTCTAACTTGCTTGGGCAAGGGAAGGTATATTTATACCTGGTAGGTGTCTTGGAATGTTAGCATTGACGTGAAGTCAGACAGAGGAAGACGTCAGGAATGAACCCTTGAGGTATAACGGTTCATACATAATAGACGAGTTCTTGGAGAAATCAATGGTCCTGTGCTAGGGGAACTCCCGAAGCTTAAGGGTCTGGTTTCTAAGAACTCGTTGTGACGTTAGGGTGGACGGATGTCGGTGACCATGCCTGTATTTGGAGTGCACGGTTAATGCCTAAATAAGGACAGGGATTCTATGCCTATATAAGGGCAAGGCGAATTGTGCCTATATAAGGACATGATTCAGGAAAACCTATATATGGACCCCTAAAGCGGAATACAACACTGCGTAATGCCTGATGTGTGACCACATTAACTGACAACCTCTCTTTAATGACAGTTGGCTGAGTTCGGACACATATATACATGTATACATAAACATGCAGCCTACCATAACTCAAATAGGCTAATATGTCAATATTAATTGGGTTTTTCATTAAACTGAAAACAATTCCATATATCATTCAAAAATGTTCCAACTCAGCCTTTTATTTTCAGAGAAAAAGGCAAGTAATAGTAGGCAAATAGCCCTTAGGCTGCATAGATGAAAAAACATCGCAGTAACAAAAAACTGGCACCCTGCCTTTAAGAATTCCAAGAACCTGGAAACCGTGCCTTTAAGACCTCCAGGAGTCCCCTGCTCCCATCATGCACCACTGGTGACAGTTAGGTTAGTTCTTATTTCCGGCTCCTTCTGTGAGGATCCCGGGGCATTGAGCTCGTCAATTTTTGATTATTCTAGTCAGAAATAGGTTAAATTCAACTTTTTTCTACTTTTACACGTTTTTTGACTACTGGCAACTCTTTCAGGGGTTTTCTGACAATGTTGATCTTTTCTGTCAGAAATGCCAGCTTTGTTCAATAAATGTCCTTCCTGTGGGAAGAAAATTGCTAAATCAGCCCCACACTCTGTCTGTACTGTGTGCTTACCATCCTCACACAATCCAGATAAGTGTCATTATTGTCAGCAGTTTTCTAGAAGAACACTTCGGGACAGAGAGAAGATAAAGCTGCATGCCTTACTGGAGAGAGGAAAAGAACCTTCAAAAAGTGTCCTTGCAAGCACTCAAGCTTTTAACCGCTTCGCTGCGATCGGAATTCCGCCCAGGTGCTGGACATTCCGATCGCGGGTGTGGTCGTGACGAGCTCAGCTCGTCATGCGCACACGCCCACCGCGCAGCATGACGAGCTGAGCTCGTCATGAGCATCGAAGGGGTTAAAGAGCCCTCCTCTCAAGAAAGACACAGATCTAAGAAAAAACGGCATCGTTCTGCTTCTCCAGCGCCAAGAAGGAAGCAGATTCCTGATTGTTCACCTTCAGCATCGAGATCGACGTCGGAAAAACAGGCAAGGCATGCTACAACGTCGAGGGACAGATCGCCGTCGAAGTGGTTAGAGCCTCCGTCGCCGAAACGTAAGTCGATGTCGAGGCATACTACTTTGGCCCTGAAAAATATAAGTCGACGTCAAAGTTTGGGTCAACGTCAAAGAAACACCCACCGACGTTGAGACACCGGTCAACGTCCAGATCTCCGCTGCCGTCACAGCTAGCACGGTCGGCGTCGAGAGGGTCGACGTCGAAGACCCCGCAGCAGTCATACAGCCGGTCAACATCGAAGACTCTGCCACAGGCAGTCGGTGTTGAGGACCCCAAGGTCGACGTTGAGGACATCGCTACAGTCACACAGGCGGGAGCCCTCAAAGACCTCACCTCAGAAACGGTCGACGTCGAGAGTGGCACAATCTGTGTCACTGTTCGACGTCGAGAGAAGGAAATCCTACAGCGGCTACGGGGGAAGTGTTTGAAAGGCCGAGATCGATGTCGAGGTCCATACAGTCGACATCGAGGGAAGTTTCTTCTTCTCCTGGCATCAATATAGTGGAGATCACGCGGGGGGGTCTCCGGTTGTGGAAAAACGTCTCCTGTCAACCTTTCGCCAAGGTGGCTAGAGTGTATGGCATTGGAGGGTTCCACCCAGAAGTCCTGGCTCAGACTACTCTCGATCATACTCGCCCTCCAGAGTATCTGCTGGTCCTTCACCTACCGTATCCACAAGACCATCTCCACGCAGGTCCCCAAGGAGAGCTAGGTCTCCTCCAGCTCGCCATTCACGATCCAGGACACCACATAGAAGGTCTAGATCTCGCCCTTCCTCCACTCCAAAGAGAGGTAGGCGAAGGTCTCCGTCATGGTCCACGTCCTCAAGGTCATCTATGAGAGACTATTTTCCAACCCTGTCTGAGACGCCTCCAGCCAGAGTGTCTCCAGTTGATGACATAGGGACTTTTAATGAGGTTCTATGCAGGGGGGCCAGCAAGTTGAACATTGATATGTCGGTACCGACTACCTCTTCGTCGGTTATATTCAAACCCTACACCACAGATCCTCTGCTAGGCCTTTACTTCTCTTGGTTCCGGGTCTGCTTGAACCAACGATGCAGACTTTTTTGACTCCGGCTACAGTGGGTTCAGCTCCCCCCCCGTATTTCAAAGAAGTACGAGGCCCCGGACCAGGATCCACTGTTCCGTAGATCGGACCCCCTTCCGGATTCGGTCATAGTGGCGGCAGCTAATAAGGCACATCCTGCAGCATCATCATCTGCAGTCCCTCCTGAGAAGGACAGTAAGCATATGGACTCGCTAGGCAAAAAGATGTGCAACACATCTGCATCTTTCATGAAAGGGGCTAGTGCTTCTGCTCTTCTGGGGAGGTATGACAGGTCTCTGTGGGACTCTTTAGCTAGGTTCACAGAGAAGCTGCCCAAAGAGGACCAACAGGATTTCCAGGAAGTCTTGCAGGAAGGTGGTCTGGTTGCGAACCAGGTCATTAGCGCAGCTGTGGATGCATCTGATTTGGCTGCACATGGTTATTCTCACGGCATTTGCGCCAGACACTCGGCCTGGTTGCTTCTCACTGGTATGAAACCGGAAGCACAAAGTAGAATCATAAATCTTCCGTTTAATGCACTTTCTTGTTCGGCACTCATGCCGATGACGAGATGTCAAAGATGAAGTTGGAGCTGGACACTCTATAAGCGGTCGGCCTTGAGAAACGAAAGGGTTTTCGACGTAAGTACCGACCATACGACCGTTGGTACTTACAACAGAGGGTTTAAACCCCTCACTGGTCTACTCAACAGCATCAACCCAGGCCACATTACCATCAGAGTAGACCGGGTCGAGAAAGGGGAGCTGCAAGACAAACACCTTACACAGGGAAACAACCTGCGAAACAATGAGCCCTGGCTTCCCCCATCCCCGTTACCCACTCCGGTGGGGGGAAGTATTATGTTTCACCTGGACGAATGGAGAAAGATAACAAAAGACAAGTGGGTACTGAATATTGTGCAGAATGGTTATTTGCTCAGATTCAAATCCCCACCTCAATCAGTACCACCTGAAGAAAGGTTTTTCCAACACCACCACTTGTTACAGGTGGAGGTGAACATCCTACTACAGAAAGAAGCTATAGAAGCTCTCTCTTCTCCGCAACAAAGGCAGGGAATTTATTACCGCTACTTTCTGGTACGGAAAAGAGGTCCTATCCAAGAATACAGACCAATACTCGACCTGAGGCTGTTGGAAAAATTCCTCCGCAAAGAAACATTTCTGATGTTGGCACTGCACCAAATCTTCCCTCAACTACACCAGGGTACTGGATGTGCTCCGTAGTCCTGCAGGACGCCTACTTTCACGCGCTGATTTCCAAGAAACATCGGAAATTTCTGCGCTTTCAGCCGTTTGGGCTCAAATCAGGTCCCCGCACATTCTCAAAATGCATGGCAGTAGTAGCGGCTTTTCAGAGCAAACAAAAGATCTTCGTCTACCCATACTTGGACGACTGGTTGCTGAAAAGCTCGTAACCCACTCTGCTTCAGAATCATCTCTCGTACTGCATGCAAGTGATGAGCAATCTGGGCCTATAAATCAACTTCAAGAAGTCGATTTTCAATCCGTCCCAAAAGATCCACTACCTGGTGGCTTTTCTGTATACCGCAAGCGTGTGTCCACGAAAAGTGCTGCAATCTCCTCCGTTCTCATCATCCCACAGTCAGGCAAGTGTCCTCACTTTTGGGCTCGATGGCATCCTGCATCTTCATCGTCCCAAACGCCAGACTGCACATGCGTCCCCTGCAGCAGTCTCTAGAGGACAAGTGGTCGCAAATATCAGGTCGCTGGGAGGACCTTGTGCTTCTCCCACAGTCAGCCAAGGATTCCATCAAATGGTGGATGAAGCGATCGCATCTGCTGTTACAGAAATGATATATGGAATTGTTTTCAGTTTAATGAAAAACCCAATTAATATTGACATATTAGCCTATTTGAGCTATGGTAGGCTGCATGTTTATATATGTATACATGTATATATATATATGTATGTTTGAAGGTACTCCGTACTTTTTTAGCTAAACATACACATATATATGTATTTTTGTATATGCTCCAGGGTCCCCGCACGAGGGCGGGGATTATTCAGTGCTTATGACTATTGATGAGTATACCCTGGAAGAGAAAGTTCCTTTACCTCACAAACTGCGTCCCTCTGGCATGATACACAATACGGGGAGCACTGCAATTGTTTTCATTGTCACATTGGGCATGCAGAGGCAGATTTTATCTAACCGTAACACCTGTGAGGCACAACTAGGGATGGTGTTGGTTGTCCACTCTAGCTGCCAAGAGCATTAAGAGCTGGGGCTGCATACATACGATGATAGTAGCCACGAATGTGTTATACCACGGATCATTTAAAAAGAGTAAGGGGACCTCCTGCATGAAGTGTCTACACTATGGTAGTCACAACGTTACATTAAAAACACTATGGGTTTAGTTACACCTACGCTATTATCTTCAGACGTGTCTTTTATATCAATTAGGTCACCAACACCAGATTGGAAAGAATTCCCAAAAATGTTTTACCTTGGAAAACCAATAGTCCACTGACTCTGTCAGGTATGTCCACGTTTATCTCCTAAAAAAGTATTTAACTGTCTAAAAGATTTCTACTATGGAAAGATGACAATACTGATTAGAAGTATCCTTTCCTCCTATATCCAGTGTGACAAGTCTAATTATTGTACGACAAGGCCCCATACAAGAAATAGAATGCTTGTATCGATTGAAGCAGCAGGAAGTTCCAGTGTTAACGGTATGTTCCCACACAAAAATATTTCCTTTAGGATTCTCTTATTCAAATTGAGATAGAAAGCACAAGGGAATTTAATACACACTGTTTGTTTTGTTTGATATAGTTCAGTGTCCCTTCAAAAAAAGCCACCCAGTCCTGAAGAAGACCTTCATTGAAAAACATTCCAGGCCCAACACGAAGGTCGAAACGCGTCGGCACATCCACAGGTGTGGCCAGGAGCTATTATCAACCTCAAAGATTATAACTTATGCAATATTGGTGATGTAAACCACGAAATCACCTTCAAACAGATAAAGTGCTCCGACCACCACTACACAGGGCCTAGCAATACGCCTTGGACTGTGCAGTAGAGGGTTAGAACATGTCACCCCATAGATTCTAACTGTAGGACACTACACATGTTTAAAATGTATGTTTGTGTTTGATTGACTTGTTTATATTGTATACATATGTATTTGTGAGTAATGATGTTATGTGTACACTTTTGTCCCATTTAAATGTATGGTATTTCGTTTATTAAGAAAAAAATATCTATTGACAAACAAAATCCCTTGTTTATTTCCTTGGGAACACAGTTAAACTTGTGGACGTGATATATTCAGTGAACAATGGTTAAGATTTTTTAATTGCCAGTTGTCATTTATTTGACGCTCAGAGAAATAATGGTAACGTCTTTCTCTGTGAGATGACATAAGATTGATGGTTTAGGGGGTACCTTCTAAGATAGAGTATGTATTGATCCCAGCCCCCTATGTCCCAAATTGGATCACTCTCCTTTATGATACACTTGTTCCCAAACTGTGCGCTGTGGCTCCCTGGGGAGCCGTCAAACCTAGCCAGGGGAGCTGCGCAATAAGCACTTTAATACATTTAATGTTGAAGGGTCTGTTGGCTTCAGTTAAACTAATTAGACTTAAACGCATGATGTCGATGATTTGTAAGTAACATGCCTAAAGCTGTAAATGTAGTGCTTAATTGATGGCATGTCGAGGGAGATGACCTCCATATTTCACTGGATCCCCACGTTCCAACACTCCCAAAGCAAGCTGAAGATGCCTGATTTATTTTGTTATATTCGTTAATAGTTTCGTTTTTTTCCAAATGCATTTTACACCAATGCAAGTTATAAGGAAAGTACAGTTGTCCTGTCTATTAAACACATTAAGTATTATTAAGTATTGACACTTGTACTTGAACCATAGGTACTTCCAGTACACATTTCTTTCAGTACACACACATTTCCAAACAGGCCTGCTCTCTCCTTGAGCACAGGGAAGTAAAACACCATATACGGCATAATGCCACCATTTAGAAGCAAGAAAGAGGGACGTTTAAATAAAAAAAAAAATTAGAGGAATTTATTTGGCTTGCATTGATTTGAAGGCAATTTTAGGGAGGAGACAGCAAAAATAAAGCTGTATGTGGTTTAAAAAATCTTGAGTCACCCTGCTGAGACAGGTGTGTTGGCACGTATGACAAGGATAGAAATGAAAGTTCATGCAAATATTCTTCAAGCGCAGAAACACTTTGGCAATGGGGCCTACATACATAGAGGTGCTATCTAGCACTGTAAGTGGGATAAAAAAGTTTGAGGGTGCTCTAAAACAGGCATGGGCAAAGAAGTGTAACTAGGAATATTATATTAGAGACGCCGCCTTAGTAATAGGAAACACCCTGCGTATAGGAAAATAATACCTTCATCAGCTTCAACCCAATTATTTTCAGGGAGAAAATGCAAGTACTCCTGAGGCGTGGGCTTACATCCCCCCCCCACCCTCCAAAAAAAGTAACAGTGGGGAGCCACTGGGAATGGCCACTGGGTCAAGGGAGCCACTGGTCGAAAAAGCTTGGGAACCACTGCACTATGGTACAGATAAGTCAACCCTCTAGCTGGGTGCACTATACCACTGGTGAGGGTACAGTTGCATGAGCACTGTACCCCTACAGGGTCTTAGTCCATTCTTAGACATTTTAAGTGCAGTAAAGCCATAAAGAGTATATGGTCTGGGAGTCTGTCACTACGAACTCCACAGCACCATAATGGCTTTACTGAATTCTTGGAGGTTTGGTAGCAAACTTCTCAGCATAATAAACCCGCAATGATGCCAGTGTGGGATTTTTTATACAATACACTCAGAGGGCATCTTAGAGATGCCCCCTGAAACATAATCAGCCTCTGGTGGGTTCCCTGACAGGTAAACACCAGCCTGCTACCACAATACAAGTTTCTGGACCCCTGGGGTGGGAGCCTTTGCTCCCTGAGCCCAGAAGCAAAGCATCTCCTGGGCGGAGGTGTTCACACCTCCCCCAGGTCAGGAAAGCCATCTGTGGCAGGGGAGCTTAAAAGGCCTTGCCACCTTTGTAACACGACCCCCAGCCTCTCCTGCAATCAGGAGCAGGCCCCCTTCCTGTCTCACCCTCTTTTCGGCGGGTAGACAGGTGGGAAAAATTAGAACAGCCCAGAAGGGGTGCCCACCTCTGCCAACCCCACCCCTCAGGTGGGGGAGGCGAGGTGAAGCCCACTCTTCGGTGGCCACCATCTTGCACATGGAAGGCACTCTTCAATCAGGATTAGGGTGTGTGCCCACTTCCCCACGTGGGGTGAGGACACCAAGGGTGTAGTCACCCTAAGGTCAGTAGCCCATTGGCTACTAACCCGAGACCCCTAAAACGCCCCCTAAATACAGTATTTAGGGGACAGCCCTGAACCCAGAATCAAAGAAAAAAGAAGGACAGCAGAGCCGTGCAGACCCAGGATGGAGAAGAGGACACCAACTGCCTTGGCCCTAGCCCTACCGGCCTGTGCCGCCAACGACCTGCCTACAGCAACAACGCCAGCGAGTCCAGCAGCCAGCAACCCCCAAAGCCCGGAGGACCTGCCCAGCGGCCTTCCCACAGACTGTATCCCGTGAGCCCTGGATTTTCTCAACCAAAGACTCACCTCCAGAATCGGGATTCCAGTGACTCTGCGATTCTGCTTCTCTCTGCACCCGATGCCCACTCCCAAGGTTGAGTGGCTCAACACCCCAAGGAGGTCTCCCCAGCGATCGTGACCTGAGATCTGGTGATCCCCAACCTCCCTCAAGCTTCAAGACGCCTGCAGCCTCAACCTGAAGGGTCCCCCCAACCGCGACCGGAGCTGGTTAGAAAACGAGATGCCAGAAGACACCCCTGCTCCTCACACCCCACGGTCATGGGTGGCCCAACCGACAGTGTCTAGGCATCCTCCAAGATCGCAACTTATCTCTCCAGCTGGTGGTTGCCTTCAGGAAGTCTCCCTGCCCGAGCCTGCACCCACTTTGCAAAACCGAAGGTCTCCATTGGGAAACACAGGGTACCCGGCGTCCGTTTTGCACCCTGAACCCGGCCGCACCAGTGCCGCTGGTGGTGCAGCTCCTGTGCTAATCGGTGGCCCCTGCAGGGCTGTTTTTAACCCTAGGAGCTTTGCTCCCACACCCACCGAAACGCGTCAATGCAGCAATGTTCTAACACTAAATCGACTCAACATTGGTTAAAATAAGAAAACTTTTTATACTTTGTTGTGGTTTAATCAATGATCCATTGTTCGATTAGTGTGCCAAAAATGAATGTCTACTGTATTCTCCCGCTTAGTGAAAATTAATTTTAATTTTGTTTTTAAATAGGTTCTTCAATTTGTGCATGAAATGATTTTGGTGTGTTTTTAAAGTAGAATATAGGCTCGACAGAATATAGGACCTATTTATAGCATGCTTTGCACATATTTAGTGTTATATTGAATGTGTTTTAAAGAAATCTTCCAGTTTTTAGAATAAAAGTGTTCTAATTGTATACTATTTATACAGTTTCAAAATGCTACTTGGTGATATTGGTCTCAATTGGATGAATGATTGTTTTGTTTGTAGCCAGCACAGTTTAGTATTCAAATGTTTACATCCTTTTACACCCAAAGGGAAATCTTGGATTTTGACTTATAGTATATACAGAGCCAGCTTCCTACAGGCGGTGAGCCTCAAAGGCTTCCTGCCCTTCGTTATGCTGACCAGGGCCTCTCCAGCTAGTGGAGATGCCCGCCCCCTGACCAAGCCCCACTTTTGGCGGCAAGGTAGGCGGCAAAATTAGTAAGCAGGAGAGGTGTGTACCCCCTCACCCAGGGCCACCCCTAAGGTGCCCTGCGCTGAACTGACTCCCTCTTTCCAAAATCCTTCATATTGTTTGGGAGGATTTTAGCCAAAAGTGTTACGGGTATGCCCCCTCCCCAGAGGGAGTGGACATACAAAGGGTGTAGTTACTCTAAAGGTAAGTAGCCCATTGGCTACTACCTTCTAACCCCTGTAACGCCCTAAATTGAGTATTTAGGGGCACCACTGAACATTAATCCTCAGATTGTAGATGACCAACGAAGAAGAGGACAAAGAAGAGCCATGCAGCAGCTAATGCTGAAGTCACCAACTGACCTGGTCCCGGCCCTACCGGCCTGTCTACAGACCGCAAAGACCGTGCTAAAGAAGAACAACCTTCAGAACCCTAGTGTCAGGACCCCGCTTGTCTTACCGTAGTCTGGCGGGGCGATCTCGCAGAGATGACATGAGCATCCACCACCGATTCCACCTACCACTTAGTAGAAGTTGAAAACAACAAGGATGTAGATGGACCGGGGGAAGATGCCAGGGAAACAAGGTTGTGTTGGGGAATGAACGGGACGGTGACCTCTTTCTTCTGACCCTTAGGGAGACGCCACCTGAAACGGAATAGCAGGGAAGGATTATCACCACTGAAGCATGCACACCCCACTCTCTTCTGAACCCAATCTACCGATTCATCCACACATTTATCTTGTGAAAAGGACCAGGGAACATCAATAGCAAGGTCAGCAGGTCATCAAATGGGAACTGCAAGGCATACCAGCGCTCCTGCGCGTAACAAACTGACAGCAAGCAAGCGCTCCTGCGCGTGGAAACACGCCAAATGTACTGTAGCGCTCCTGCGCATGTAAACCCTGACACCCAGTAAGTACTCCGGTGTATGGAAAACCCGGAAAGAAAGACAGCGCTCCTGCGCGTAGGCAAACAACAAAAAGAAAGAAGGCAAGCGCTCCTGCGCGTAGAAATACCCCAAATGTAATTGTAGCGCTCCTGCGCATAAGTAAACAAAAAGAAAGCAAGCGCTCCTGCGCGTATAATGCCAAAGAACAAACAAACGCTCCAGCGCTGAGACTAGGATCGCCGGTTCTGCTCACAGCGTGTGGAGAAACGTGGTAAGCACAGTAGCGTACCTCAAACAGCAGAGACACGCCGAGCGCGATGATCTCTGCCAGCAAGGTCACGGAGGCGAAGGTTTCAGGTACCTCCTGTGCGGCAAAGGCGTTAATCCAAAGCACGGACGCAACGGGAACCGCGCTGGTTATGCGGATTCCCCGGAAGCGCCGTGATCAAGGTGACGTAATTTCCGGTCACTAGCAGCTAGACCGCTGACCTAGCTCCGTCTACCTAGTGCGGTATTCTGCCTCCCACAAGCATTCGGGGAGCCGGAATCGTGACACCTAGGAGGACTGACTGCCTTCTATAAAGACTCCTAATCTCCTGTGGACAGCAGACCTGTCCAGAAGAAAAACAACATTAAGGACAAAGTACTCTGCATGTGGAACCGCGAAACCAACCACCTCTGTACCGGACGTCCACGGCCCGCGTCCAAGTATATGGTACTGAGGTGCCCAGGGCATAGGTACACCAGAGGTCCCCCATGGGCTGAAGCATGCATTATGCCACCCATGGGGGACCACTCAAACTGTACCTACAGGCCTGCCATTGCAGCCTGTGTAAGCTGGTGCTAGCACCACTGACGAGAGATATAGGTTTCCCTATATCTAAGGTTACTGCACTTAAAACCTAAGAGTCACCCCTAAAGCAGGCCCTTCAATCCTGAAGGCAGTAAACAGTGTGGGAGTTATGATTCCATGCACTGTAAAGCTCCTATGGGAGGCACTCAGTGCTCCCAGTACCAGTCTTCTAGACCCGGACAGCACAACATGGCTGCTGCCGACCAGAGACACGATTCTGCCCTACTGCTGCTGAGCCAAGCTCGAGCAGGGGAAGACAGAACAATAGGTATCCTGTCACAGGAAGGTGTGACCATCTCCCAGACAGGGTTTAGTGTATTGGGGCCCAGTGGGAGCGCTTGCCAGTGCTACTCAGTCTGCTTGATGGGCACATTTGGTGCCCTCCTTGCATAGTCCAGTTCAAACCAGCTCAGGGAGCCGTTGGCTGCCGCTCTGTCACGAAACTGGACAAAGAACATGGGTGTATCCTCCCCACTGTCCGACCCCTCTCCTGGGAGGGAACCCTGAATCGTCCCAACCCTTTTCTTAGGGTACTTAAGGGCTTACCTGAGGGTGGGTCCCTAGACTCGTCATGGGACAAGATTCATTTCAAGACACCACTTCTTCTTTGACCGTCTGGGCACTCTGGACTTCGCTCTGGGCATCAAGACTGCAAATGGGAAGACTCCTGCTGCTCCTGGTCTCGTCGCCCTGCTCGTCTGCTGCAACGTCCGTGCCTGTGCTCCATACAGGAACCTACCAAGGCATGTGGGCATCCAAAACACCTGAAGGAATCTCCCTTGAAGTGAAGGAGTCACTTCCCTGCATCTGCAGGCGCCGCAACTAAGCTGACCGGTCTGCTGATCCTAGGCTCCCATGGACTCCGAAAGGCTCAGCAACACAGGTGGTGGTTCTTCACATCCCTCGAGGCCTGCCCTGTTTTCTCACCATGTTTGAGGCCAGTATCCCTCGACGGAGCCGCAGGAACCGAACCCATGTGCACTGCGTCGACTTGGTGTTGCAAAGGCTTGTTGGCTTCCTTCCTCCAAGATCTTCGGGCTCCAAGTAGCCCCAATCTCGAGCATCTCCTGTAACCAAGATCTCCGTCCTCACCACATCACTTGCACCGTGGGCCTGCATCTTTGGTGTGCTGCTCGAGGTCCTCTTGCTACTCCAGTGCCTTTGGCCTGTGGGTCCTCCTCAATCAATCAATCAATCAATCAGGGAATTGTAAGCGCGCTACTCACCCGTGAGGGTCTCAAGGCGCTGAGGGGGGGGGGTCCGCAGATCTGTTTAGCCGAAGAGCCAGGTCTTGAGGGTCTTCCTGAAGGTGCTCAGGGAGGGGGCGCGTCTGATGTCTGCCGGTAGCTCGTTCCAGGTCTTGGCTGCAATGTGAGAGAAGGATCTTCCGCCTGCTCTGGCTCTGTGGATGCGCGGGTTTCGGCCAGTGCGAGGTTGGAAGATTGGAGGTTTCTTTTGGGTACGTGGAAGTTGATTCTGTCGTTGAGGTATTTGGGTCGGTTGTTGTGTAGGCATTTGTAGGCGTGAGTGAGGATTTTGAAAGTGACTCTTTTCTCCACGGGGAGCCAGTGGAGACTTCGTAGGTGTTGGCTGATGTGTTCGTGTCGGGGGATGCCGAGGACGAGTCTGGTGGCGGTGTTCTGTACTGTCTGGAGTTTGCGGAGTAGGGACTTGTTGATGCCGGCATAGAGTGCGTTTCCATAGTCCAGTCTGCTGGTGATGAGTGCGTGGGTGACTGTCTTCCTTGACTCAGGGGGGATCCACTTGAAGGTCTTGCGGAGGATGCGGAGGGTGTTGAAGCAGCTGGAGGTGACGGCGTTGACCTGTCGGTTCATGGAGAGTGATGAGTCGAGTACGATGCAGAGGTTCTTGGCGTGGTCTGAGGGGGTAGGTGGGCTTCCGAGGGCGGTCGGCCACCAGGTGCTGTCCCATGCAGAAGGGGTGGTACCGAGGACGAGGACTTCTGTCTTCTCGGCGTTGAGCTTCAGGCAGCTGTTGGTCATCCAGACTGCGACGTCTTGCATTCCTTTCTGGAAGTTGAGTTTGGCAGTGGTGGGGTCTTTGGTGAGGGAGAGGATGAGCTGGGTGTCGTCAGCGTAGGAAACGATGTTGAGGCCGTGTTGTCGGACGATGGCTGCGAGGGGGGCCATGTAAATGTTGAAGAGGGTGGGGCTCAGTGATGAACCCTGTGGGACTCCGCAGGTGATTTTCGTGGGGTCGGAGAGGAAGGGTGGGAGTCTGATCCTTTGGCTTCTTCCGGTGAGGAATGATCGGATCCAGTCCAGGGCTGTTCCTTGTATGCCTGCGTCGTGTAGTCTGACGACTAGTGTGCGATGGGAGACGGTGTCGAAGGCAGCTGATAGGTCGAGTAGGATGAGGGCTGCGGAGTGGCCTTGGTCCAGGAGGGTGCAGATGTCGTCTGTGGCGGCGAGTAGGGCGGTCTCTGTGCTGTGGTTGATTTGGAATCCGGATTGGGACGGGTCGAGGACGGCGTTCTCTTCAATGAATCGTGTCAGTTTCATGTTGACTGTTTTCTCTGCAACTTTGGCTGCGAAGGGGAGGAGCGAGATGGGCCGATAGTTCTTGAGGTCGGTGGGGTCAGCTGTGAGCTTCTTGAGCAGGGGTCTGACTTCTGCGCGCTTCCAGTCGTCTGGGAAGGTGCCTGTTTTGAAGGTGGTGTTGATGGTGCGTTGTAGTTCGGGTGCGATGGCGGCCACGGCTCTGTGGTAGATGTGAGGGGGGCAGGGGTCGGCGGGGGCCCCCGAGTGGATGCTTTTCATGGTCGAGGCGGTGTCTTCGGCCGTGATCGGTGTCCAGTTGGAGATGGTGGGCTGGCTGGTGTTTCTGGGGGACGGGGGGCAGTCTGTGGCGCCTGGTGGATGGTCGATGAAGTTGTCGTAGAGGTTTTTGATCTTGAGGTGGAAATAGGTTCCAAGCTTGTCGCAGAGGTCTTGGGATGGGGTGATGTCTGTGGCTTCGCTGCGTGGGTTGGTGAATTCTTGAATGACACTGAAAAGTTCCTTGGAGTTGGCCAGGATTTTGTTGTTGATGAAGTTCCTTTTGGTGGCTCTGATCTGGTTGTGGTAGTCCGTCATGGCGTCCTTGTAGGTGGTGTGGTTTTCGGTTGTCTTGGTGTTTCTCCAGTTCTTCTCCAGGCGTCTGCAGGTGCGTCTGGCTTCTTGGAGAGCGGTTGTGAACCAGGCGGCTTTCCTGGGGCGTTGTCTGTCGGGGTTGCGTAGCGGGGCGAGCTCATCTGTGCCGTTGGAGATCCAGGTGTGGAGTTCTCTGGCTGCGTCGTTTGCGCTGTTTGCGTCGGGTGCCCAGGTGTGGTTGTCTCGGTTGAGGGTGGAGTTAAGTTGCTCGTCGGTAACCTTGCTCCAGTTCCTCCTGAGGGTCTTCTTTGATTTCAGCGGGCTCCCCTGATTGCTCGGGCCTGCCCTGACTCCCCTGCTTGTGGTGAGTCACCTGGACCTTGCTGGTCCCGCCACTGCACCTTCTTTGCATTCCACGTTGTTTGCAGTTGCCAAGGCTTGTTGGTGCTCTCGACGGACACCAGCCCCTCAACTCTCGACATCCGACGTGGGACAGCTCGTGAACGGCTTCTGGCCTTCCACAGCGTCGCCTGGTCCTCACAGCTGCAGCTCCAAGGTCACCGCTAGCTCTCCTGCAACACCCGACATCGGTGTGCATTCGTCTTCCGAGCCTCCTGGTCACTCCTGAGTGGCATAGACTCTGTCCCCTCTGCTTGCAGGTACCTCTCATCTTGAATCCACCTTTGTGTTTCACTGGACACTTTCACCTTCTCCAGCAGCGGCATCTTCCTGAAGTCCTCCATTGAGTTCGACTGCGGTTTCCGACGCCACTTCACAAACCAGGGTTTCTTCAGGGTCCACTGGGAAGGGCCCTCCTTTAAAATTGCAACCAGCACTTCTATGTCTTCTGGGTATAGTCTTGACTTGAGTCGTGGTTCGCATACCACTATTTTAGTATATGGTTTGGGTCTCCCCCTGGCGACTACTATGCATCTGTACTACTTACCTGATTCTATTGCAAAGTATTGTGTGTATTGTGTATATCTCCGGCTAGGAGATATCTGTATGTGTTAGTGAGTGTCTTATAATAAATACATATTTTTTATAAGTACACTGTGTGGTTCTTTTTCACTTAATCTATATCAATAAGATTATGCTCTGGTAAAACAAGCTGCTTTACACTCCTTCTGAACTAAGCCTGAAGGCTGCTGTCCACAGCTACCACTTAGAGAGCTTTCTAAGGTTGTCTAAGACCACTAAAATCACCTTAAGGGCTGTCTGGATTGGTGCAGGGTGCCCACTTACATAAGTGTGCACCATATACCAAGCCAGCTTCTCACACAAGGGTACACCAGTAGCCAATTGTGGATATACAGAAGTACTTACCATAGCCAATTTAGGGAGAAAGCACAGTGACTGGTGTCCTGATTAGCAGGATACCAGTCAGACTAGTCAAAAAAACATACTGACACCGGCAGAAAGTGGTGGTAACCATGAAAACAGATCCTACTTCCAAACAATTGGTCTTGGATTTAGTCATTGAGTGTGTGACATAATTTCTTGCCTGGGTGTGTACAACAAATGCTTAGCACTGCCCTCTAATAAGCCTAACTGCTCTCCCACACTACCACAAAAGAGAGCATTAGTATTATCTACTTTAGCCTCTGTAAAGACTCTGGGGATGCACTGGACTCTGTGCACACTATATCTTACGTTGGTATAGTATATACAGAGCCGGCTTCCTACACTAGACAAAATAGCCCCACAGTTGTTCAGGCACCAAGAATGTTTTTCCTATTTTTTTTCTATGTTGATTAATGTGCAGTATCAAAAGCAAGGGTAAGTGAAAGCCTGCACTACTTCATTTCTAATTAAATGATCATTAAGCTAATTAGACATTTTGAAAAAAAAACAATTCTTTTTGTTAACAGAATGCTGGTAAGTATGCACACAGTTCAAGGATGAACCAATGTTTTTTGAGGTAATGTGAAAACTGCTGTTTAAACATAGAGGATTCCAAGCCTGATAACCGATAATAATTCAGGCATGTTAAGCTATGAAATATTGAGTGCTAGAGAGTGTGTCCAAAAAGAACTGCTGGAGGCTTACACTGCATAAACATAGTTATGTGGTCCCACTGACACAAAGCTCCAGTTATACACCTCTAAGTAAGTTTTCTGTCCCTCCCTAGAATATCCAGGGATATGGAATAAGTGAGAACTAGAACATATGACTACAGAAGGAGATAATAAGCCCAGAGTGGACACGCCTTACCTGGTCCTCGGTATATCCCAAAATTCCCTTCAGAGGTCCTTCTGCTGCAGCCTTTACTGCCTCTTTGATGTCATTATATGAGGCCTAAAAAGAAAACAAATACTGCATATAAAATATAAGGCTAGAACCCTACTGCTACAACTACATCTGATCGCTTTTTACTGTACACATTAGGTGGTCCAATATCAACAGAGTGATTTCCTTAGATGCTGCACTATTCTTTGCAGAAAACAGAGCAAATGTATGCAGGAGACTCAAGGCCACATTAGGAGGGGCTGGACACCACTTGCTCATTGTTTCTGGGCCCGGAGTTACCAGATCCAGTACTGCCAAGGTCCATCAGATCGGAAACTCTAGTCCCAGAGAGACAGGATCTGAACCCATGCGTGGTGCTGTTGGAGCTGTGTTTAGCTGCTGTGCCTGGCCCCAGGCCTGGTTCTAGCGGGTGGTCCAGGCCCACCCAAACATGAGCCTGGCCCACCCAAACATGAGCCTTGCCCCTCGCAGTGAGGGCTTGAAGGCAGGCGCGCAACGCCATTGGGCTCAAAGGGCTTCAAACCCCCCCCCTAGTCGTGTGTGTCAGCCCGGCTGAGACAGCTTCCCGGGCGCACACACAGACCGACAGTTTTTGAGATTATCGCAGCCGCACCAGAGTACTTCACAAGTCTTTAAAAGACCATTTACATGTTAACGAGGCTTTGTTTATTTTTCACCCCTTCATCTCCACTATGGGCATGGCGAAAGGCGACAAATCCTTTCTTTGGCACTGGTAACCTTTGCCTACTGTCCTGCTGCGTGGATATTTCTTTTTCTATGCAGCGCAGGAGAAAAGAAGTTTGTTTATTCCTATTCACCTTTCCTGACTGCAGCTGCTTATCACATCAGGCTGTGACACAAAGTTTAACTAATGGAGTAGGTAAGAGAATCTGTTACTATTTGTTTTTCTTTTTAAAATCTGCACAGGCCCAGCAGGACACATACTTCGTGTGTGCTTCATTTAAACAGTTTTTATCATTATCATGGCCGATGCAGTACAACAATAAGACAATAAAAAATGTCCAGATAACGCTGGTGATTAATGATCCTGCTGGAGAGCAATCATTTGTCTGTTAGTAGTTTTTAAATGCAGATGAACTGTATTTTATGTGGGAGCTCAGTGGGTTACTGCCTTTGTCACAGAGATCCTTGTGTTACTTGCAGTTCAGAAGTTACAGTCCTAACATAGGACAGTGACCAATGAACTGTCATCAAAGAGCTGCATGCAAACCTGTTAGAACTTCGCTTTTTTTGTTTTGTGATATAGTTAGAACTTCCTCAGTCTTTCATTATTCTAATGTTGCTAAAATGAGTATGTTTGGGCAGATATACATTTTTATCAGTAAAGCCAACCCCCAACCACTGGAGTACTCTTTAAATCCTGAGTTTGTGCTTCTCCAGACCAAACCCTCTTAAAATATACTGCCCACCAGTATGGATGACATGTGATTCATACACCTTGTAATCCTCATTGGCTTATGACATTCCCTGTAGACTGATTTACATACTTGTATGATTCGTTGTCTCTGTATAATGTGTGCGTGGTGTAAAGTACTGACACACACTACACTGATATGAGTAGCGCTATACAACAAATGAAATGCATATGAGAGAGGGGCTACGTAAAGATGAGGGGCACTGTTGGAGGGTGGCAGTGAGGGAATCAGAGGAAGAGGTCATGGGGTGGAGGGGGGAGGTGGGAGCTAGGGAGAGATGAGGGGCACTGGTGGAGGGTGGTAGTGAGGGAGTCCGAGGAGGAGGTCATGAGGGGGAGGGGCTACGGAGAGATGAGGGGCACTGGTGGAGGGTGGCAGTGAGGGAATCCGAGGAGGAGGTCATGAGGGGGAGGGGCTATGGGGAGATGAGGGGAACTTGTGTTGTGTGGCAGTGAGGGAATCCGAGGAGGAGGTCAATAGGGGGGGGCATGGAGGGTTGAGGGGCACTGGTGGAAGGTGGTAGTAACGGTATTTACGGAGAAAGAGGTTATTGGTGCGGCGCCAAAAAAGACTTTCGCATCAGCACTAAAGCCGGCCCTGTCATGGCCTTTCTGTTTTTGTTTATTTAATTAGCAGTCGGGTCATAAGGGCTACTGTGGAACATACTTTAAAGTGCGTGCTAATTATATTTACTGCTATATTCAATGTTTTAAGTTTGAAGGTGATTTTACTAATGTTTTTACCGGGAAAAATGAAAGTGGAGCCCGATGGTGCCTGATATGGGGCTGGGGCCCAAGGTCAGCTGTGAGATAAGGTGCACTGGAGAGGAGTAGTGGATAATCAAGCCTGTAAGGGAGTGCGTTGCAGAGTCCGGGGTCAGGTGGAGGTAGTAAGGATTAGTTACTTACCTGTAATCCTAGTTCTCATCCAGGGGTATACTCATCATAGTCATAATCTATGAATAATCCCCGCCCACGTGCGGGATCCCGGAGCATATAGAAAATACATATATATATATATATACACACATATGTGAAACATATACATGCAGCCTAAATATGTTTCCAACATGGCAGAACTGCCGAAATTACATAGGTTTGCATTGAAAGACAAATACCCTCCTAACCCATAAGGAAAAGAGGACATGCACAGAACAATTGTCATATACCAATGCTTTATTGCCACAAGGAAAACTTGTAATTGCAGGCATTCGCCTGTAGGCTGCATTGCAGAGTAATAATGAAACCAAGACAAAAAAACTGGCACCTTGCCTTTAAGGCTTCCAAGGGTTAGGGTACCGTGCCTTTAAGGCCTGCAGGAGACCCTCTGCTCCCATCATGCACCACAGGTGACAGTTAGGTCAGTTCTTTTGACGGTGTATAATGTAGAGACACCTGAGTAGAGGATGCAATAATATAGAAGAACTCCAGTGATGCTCGTCCGGGGAGGAGGGAGGGTCGCTTATGACTATGATGAGTATACCCCTGGATGAGAACTAGGATTACAGGTAAGTAACTAATCCTTCTCATCCAGGGGATACTCATCAATAGTCATAATCTATGAATAGAGTAGCAAGCCCATACCCAGTACCTCGCAGACGAGCAACGGAGTATACAGAACATTACATTCAAATTGCAATCATGCAAACAAATTCCTCAAAGAGGCCTGCCCCACCTGGGCATCGGCCTGTGCATCAGAATCTAGACAATAATGATGTGTAAAGGTATGCACCGACCGCCATGTGGCTGCCTTACAGATTTCAGACATTGGAACTTTGCGAAGGAGAGCTGTGGTAGAGGCTTTCCCTCTGGTAGAGTGCGCTTTAGGTCTGCCTGGTAAGGTCTTGTTAGCTAACTGGTAGGATAAAGCTATACAAGAGACAGTCCATCGAGAGATGGATCTT
Source organism: Calotriton arnoldi (assembly GCA_963921515.1). Lineage (NCBI taxonomy): Eukaryota > Metazoa > Chordata > Amphibia > Caudata > Salamandridae > Calotriton > Calotriton arnoldi. The sequence continues at coordinate 176,487 of CAWUFW010016616.1, read as the reverse complement.
TTAGATGCAGCTAGACCGGTGTTAGTAGAACTGTAGTTGATAAAAAGCCGGTCAGACTTCCTAAGTGTGTGAGTTTTGTCAAGGTAAAACTTCAGCACTCTCCGGAGATCTAAAGAGTGTAATGATCTCTCAGGGGGAGTTGAAGGTTTAGGAAAGAAGGTGGGCAGCGTAATAATCTGATTGATGTGAAAATCCGAGACCACCTTCGGGAGGAAGCTCGGATGTGTACGTAGCACCACCCTATTGGCATGAAAAACAGTACAAGGTGCCTTACAGCACAGGGCCTGAATCTCACTCACCCTGCGTGCAGAAGTGATGGCTACCAAAAAAGCAGCCTTCCAGGTCAAATGCTGCAACGACGCCTTATGAATAGGCTCGAAAGGAGCACCCATAAGTTTCGTAAGAACAATGTTAAGTTCCCAAGGAGGAGAGGGAGATCTCACTGGGGGATAAACCTTCCTGAGACCCTCTAGAAAATCCTTTACCACTGGCATCTGGAAGAATGAACCCTGGGTCGGGGACTTCCTGTAAGCTGTTATAGCGGCCAGGTGAACCCTTATGGAGGGATATTGCAGGCCTGACTTTGCCAAGTATAACAAGTAGGGAAGGATCACTTGCTCCTGACCCTTAGTCGGATCAAACTGGTTGTCCTTGCACCACAGGTAGAATCTCTTCCACTTGAAAGCATAAGATTTCCTGGTGGAGGGTCTCTTTGCTTCCTTGAGAATAGACATACAATCAGCAGGGAGGTCTAAGTGTCCGTACTGGATGACTTCAGGAGCCATGCAGTCAAACGCAGGGACGAGAGGTTGGGATGAAAAACTCTCCCCTCGTTCTTGGTCAACAAGTCCGGCGACAGGGAAGCCTCCGGTGTGGGGCTTCGGACAGCTGCAGGAGGTCCGGATACCACCACTGGCGCGGCCATTCTGGTGCTATCAGGATCATTCTGGCGTTGGTCCTGTAAAACTTCTGTATGACCGCAGGGATCAGAGGGAGTGGTGGAAAAGCGTACAGCAAGGTCTGCGACCATCCTATCAATAGTGCATTCCCCCGTGATCCTTGTTGTGGGAATCTGGACGCGAAGACGGGGCATTTCGTATTTGCCGCGTCTGCGAACAGGTCGATGTGTGGCACTCCCCATTGCCGAAAAATTTCCTGAGCGACTTCTTCGTTTAACACCCAGTCGTGTGCTTCTACGAAGTCTCTGCTGAGAACATCTGCCTGCACGTTCAAGGTTCCTGGAAGGTGAACGGCTACGATCGTGAGACCCCTCGCCAGAAGTCACTTCCATATGGTCTGTGACTCCAGAGACAGGACCCGTGACCTGGTGCCTCCCCGCTTGTTCAGATAGTACATTGTTGTTGTGTTGTCTGTTTGAATCTGAATGGAGCTGGACTGTAGGGACGGGTACAGAGACTTGAGAGCCAGATGGACTGCCCTTAGCTCCAAGAAGTTGATGTGATAACTTCTCTCTGCCTCGGACCAGAGACCTTGTACCTGAAGCTGGCCCATGTGCGCTCCCCAACCTTGCAGTGAGGCATCTGTAACTACAGTCTGTGTCGGAGGTACCTGGTGAAAGGGGACCCCTTGCAGAAGGTGTGAACGTTTCATCCACCATTTGATGGAGTCCCTGGCTGCCTGAGGAAGAGAGACACGATCTTCCCAACGGCCTGAGTGCTGAGTCCATTGATCTTCGAGGGACTGCTGTAGAGGCCGCATGTAAAGCCTGGCATTGGGCACAATGAAGATGCATGAGGCCATCGATCCCATCAGTGATGACACCTGCCTTGCTGTGGGATGTATAGTGCTGAGAAGCGCACGGCACTTGATCAACATTGAGGACAACCTCTCCTCAGAAGGACACACGGTTGCCATTGCGGTGTGTAGGGATGCGCCCAGATAAAGTATCTTCTGCGTGGGGTTGAGAACTGACTTCTTGTAGTTGACTTGCAACCCCAGTGAGTGAAGCAGGTTGAGGCAGTAAGTGAGATGGCTCTGGAGTAGAGAAGGTGTGGAACTCTTCAGGAGCCAGTCGTCTAGGTAGGGGTAGACGAAGATTTTCCTCTTGCGGAGGAAAGCGGCTACCACCTCCATGCACTTGGAGAACGTCCGGGGAGCGGATTTGAGCCCGAATGGAAGTACTCGGTACTGATAGTGCTGTCGAGACACCTGGAACCTGAGGAACTTGCGATGCTTCACTGAAACAGGAATGTGAAAGTAGGCGTCCTGCAGGTCGATGGCACACATCCAGTCTCCCAGATGAAGATGTGGGAAAATCTGGTGCAGGGCTAGCATCCGAAATCTCTCTTTTCTTATAAACCTGTTCAGCAGGCGCAGGTCGAGAATGGGCCTGTACTCTTTGGCTACTCCTCGTTTTTGGACCAGAAAGTACCGTGAGTATACCCCTTGATTTCGCTGGTGAGGTGGGACCTCTTCTATGGCCTTTTTGGAGAGGAGGGTACACACTTCGCCCTGTAACAATAAATTGTATTGTTGAGGAAGGCACGTCAAATGAGGGGCAACTTGCGGAGAAGGGGTCTTGCACCTTAGCAAGTAACCATGCTGTACAATATTCAGCACCCATCTGTCTTTTGTTATGGCTTCCCACTCTTCCAGGTGACAAACGATACTCCCTCCTACCGGAGTGGCGAACGGGTGCGGAGGAAGCAATGCCTCACTGTTTTGGAGGCTGCTTGGTGGAGGACTGCTGTTGCTTATTGTTCCCTCTGCCCCTGCCAGGACGCTTGTGCTGGTATTGGAACTTTTGTTGGTTTTGGGAGGACCATTGAGGGGTTTGAACCCTCTGTTGGAAGGGCCGCTTGTCATTCTGACGGAAGCGTTTCGAAACTCCTTCCGCTTCTCCAGTCCAACTGCTTTGACTGTGTCTAGCTCGGTCTTCATCTTTGTCATCTCCTCATCAGCATGAGAACCGAATAAGGAGGAGCCGTTAAAAGGAAGGTTTAGGATCTTCTTCTGGGCGTCCGGTTTTAGACCTGTGAGGCGCAACCACGCTGAGCGCCGCGAACAGATGCCCTGTGAATAGCCGTGTGCGGCGAGATCTGAGGCGTCGGCCGCCGCGCTGATGATTCGATTGGCTACTAAGCCACCCTCTTGCAAGATTTCATGGAAGTCTTGTCGATCTTCTTTGGGAAGCTTGTCGGTAAACCTAGCCAGGGAGTCCCAAAGAGACCTATCATAGCGCCCAAGAAGGGCTGAAGCACTTGCAATCTTCATCGATGATGCCGAAGTATTGCACATCTTCCTGCCATACGAGTCCATTTGTTTACTGTCCTTTTCTGGAGGAACAGAAGCGGATGAGGCTGCGGAGTGTGCTTTCCTAGCGGCTGCCACAATAATTGAATCCGCCGGAGGATCAGACCTAAGGAACAAGGGATCCTGCTCTGGAGCTTTGTATTTCTTTGCGATCCTCGACGGAACTGAACCCACTGTGGCTGGAGTAAGGAACGTGGTCATAGCTGGTTCTAAAAACCTGGCACCAGAGGTAGCAGAGGTCTGGGAGCTGTACGATGGTGCAATGTCTCGAAAATGATCGATGTAGGGATCACAGGAGTACATAAACTGATATTTAGTTTCTTAGCTCCTCTGCCAAGTACGTCAGAGAAAGTCCCAATGTCATCAATAGGAGACACCCTTGAAGGTGGTGTAGATGAAAAAGTTGGCGAGTAGTGCCGAATGGAAGACGAAGAACAGGTAGAAGATGTTCTGCGCCTCCTCTTATGTGGATGATCGTGCGAGCTGTGACGACCTCCTGACCGAGATCGGGCGTGTAGAAGGCGACCTTGGTCTTCTGGAAGGCGACTTAGAAAGTCTTGTTGCGTATGACCGCGAGTGGTCCGAGCCCGGACCTCTGCCGGCACCTGTTCCAACGCCCCGCAGCCAGCGAGGCGACAGGCCGCAAACATTCTTTTCGGCAACTGTAGATCACTCTGGAGAAATCTGTACAATATTCAGCCCTGGAGATGACTGGTCCCTTGACGTCGAAACGGGATCTCAACGTCGACAAGGTCTGCGTCACCCTCGTCGTCGATCTGTGCCGTGATCTTGATCTTGACCGCCCACGTCGATGGGGGACTTTGACGTCGACTGTCAGCGTCGATGGGGAGACTTCGACGTCGCCCTTGACGCTACCGCCGATCTTCTCGACGGCGAATGATCCGTTACAGGTCTCGACGTCGACCGCCCACGTCGATGGGGGGATCTCGACGTCACCCTTCTCGATGACGTCGACCTCCTCGACGTCGAATGATGGGACCTCGACGATGCTCTCGACGTCGGTACGTCCCCTCGCGGCATGGTCTTCGCCGGCGAGTCTCTCAACGCCGACCCCCTTGAGGGTGGCGGAGAATGCCTCGACGTCGGTATGTCCCCTCGCGGCATGGTCTTCGCCGGCAAGTCTCTCAACGCCGATCCCCACGAGGTTGGCGGAGCGTGCCTCGACGTCGACGGAAGCCTCGACGTCGACGGAGTTTTGGAAGGTCTCTCAGGACCCACAGCCTTCGAGCCCGAAGTGCTGTGCGCCGACTTACTTGGCTTGTCCCTCGACGTTGAAGAATGCCTCGGCCTCTTCGACGGCGATCTCGACGGCGAATATTCAGGCACCTGCTTCTTCCTGGACTCAGGAGAGGTGGAGCGATGCCGTTTTCGGTGTTGCTTACTTGAAGAGGGAGCTTTATGATGGTCTCTATACCTCTCCAGTAGGGCATGAAGCTTGATGCGTTCTCTGTCACGCAGAGTCCTCCTCGAAAACGTCTGGCAATGATAACACTGGTCAGGATTGTGTGAAGATGGAAGGCACACAATACACACCGAGTGTGGATCTGACAGTGCCATCTTCTTGACACAGGAAGGACATTTTCGAAATAAAGCAGGCATTCTGACTGGAAACTTTTGGAAAAAAAAACAAAAACCAGCAGAATAAACCTCTAGGTATCAGAAACTGTCGAAATTTCCAAGGAAATATCAAAAATATATCTTTCAGTCAAAAAACTGAAGAGCTCAAACTCCAGGATCCTCACAGAAGGAGCCGGAAAAAAGAACTGACCTAACTGTCACCTGTGGTGCATGATGGGAGCAGAGGGTCTCCTGCAGGCCTTAAAGGCACGGTACCCTAACCCTTGGAAGCCTTAAAGGCAAGGTGCCAGTTTTTTTGTCTTGGTTTCATTATTACTCTGCAATGCAGCCTACAGGCGAATGCCTGCAATTACAAGCATTGGTATATGACAATTGTTCTGCGCATGTCCTCTTTTCCTTATGGGTTAGGAGGGTATTTGTCTTACAATGCAAACCTATGTAATTTCGGCAGTTCTGCCATGTTGGAAACATTTTTAGGCTGCATGTATATGTTTCACATACATTGAGGAAGCCGTGTGGCGAAACGTGTCTGTCGGAGGGAGGTTTTTGCACAAATAAAGTATTCAACACCGAACTCCGCGAGTGCTGTCCGTTGTGGTCACGGATAGGTGTGCCTGGTTTGCAGTATATATATATATATATATGTATGTATGTATGTATGTGTATATATATATATATATATATATATATATATATATATATATATGTATGTATGTATGTATGTATGTGTGTATATATATATATATATATATATATATATATATATATATGTATTTTCTATATGCTCCGGGATCCCACACGTGGGCGGGGATTATTCATAGATTATGACTATGATGAGTATCCCCTGGATGAGAATGAAGAGGGATTCTCCCTGAAGGCTCGCACAGAGGGAGCCCGAGAAGTGTCACTTGCCTGATACTCCCACCTCAGAAACCTCCTCTTCCCATCAAAGGAACATTACATGGAAAAAACACTTTTTGAGAGTGATCATATTTAGAAAGAGATTTGGAAAAGAGTGCGTTTTACTGGGCCTTATAAGACTAAGAAGAGATAAAGGAGGGCCCTGAAGCAGGCCTGCCTAGACATATATGCGACAAATCGAGCCCGCAGTGGCCCACCCAAATGCACCCTTGGCCCACCCAAATAAAAATTCCTGGAGCCGGGCTGCCTGGCCCCATCCCGTCATGCTCCTACATTACCTGGGACGCTGGAATGATTTTCCCTGCTCTCCTCTCACATAGTCTGTTACCCTACCAGCCACCCCCACAGTCCTCAATAACGTATCTGCGCCCATTTACCACCTGCTCCGAGGACGACTTACCAAGCAGAGGTCCGTGTACTATTCATGTTCTGCAGGAAATTACTTGTAATCCCCCCCGAGTCAGATTCAGGAATACTAGCTGGGATCAAAGATTCCTGCGCCCAGTATCCCCTCACCTAAGTCTGGGGATCTCATAATGAGGTACAATGTCGAGAAGAATGGGAGTTGGGAACATCTGGCCTAGAGTGGAGCCAAAGGAGAAGATGGAAGTTTGAGTACTCACTGCTTTTTCCAGGCGGCATGTGAGGTCCACCACAGACACATCGGGGACAGGTACACGGAATGCCATGCCAGTGAGCTTCCTAGAAGACATGTAATAGCAACATGAATCAAGGCCACAGTATTAACCTCCTGGATCACTCCACACACTGGATGATGGTATCAACTAATACTACCCTAGAACCACCAACACCTGAGCCATTCAGATTTTCTTTGATCACTTCTGTTATGAAAGCTCTGAATGGTGCACTCACCCCTTCATTTCTGGAATGACCTTGCCTACAGCCGTGGCAGCTCCAGTGGAGGCTGGAATGATGTTCTGGTATGCGCCTCTACCATTACGCCATTGTTTACAGGAAGGCCCGTCTACGGTTTTTTGGGTGGCAGTCACAGCATGGACAGTGGTCTAGGACAGAAAATATGCACATGGAACTCTAAGTGGATCCTACTGAGAAGAGTTTATTCTGAGCAGAGGCAGGTATCATATTTAATCGACGTCTTGGATTCAGTCACTCACATCCACTCAGCACTACACACGCTCACCCAAAAGCACAACCCTTAACAACTTAGAGCCCCAGTTTTTATAGGGCTTCGAATTAGGGTTTTCTTAACACATATCAAGCTTGGCAGGATTAAGGCAGAGTGGGCAGCAGTGCACACCTCCGCCTTATCTGCTCTTTCTCTAGAAATTCCACACTCTGCACCTACCATCAGGCCTTCAATGATACCGAAGTTATCGTTGATGACCTTGACCAGAGGAGCCAGGCAATTGGTGGTACAGGAAGCATTGCTGTGTAGAGAAAAAGACAAACCCATCAGCAAAAAACAGGTCCCTAAAAGGCACGTCTATGAAGATAAAAAACAAAAAACTGTATGCAGCCATGCTGAGCAAACTTCACATATCCAAAAGTACCTGACCACAGATTGGGACTTGTCATATTTCTCGTGGTTTACTCCCATGACAAACATGGGGGCGTCAGCAGAGGGAGCGGTAATGATGACACGTTTTGCACCACCCTTAAGGTGAACCTAGAGAGAGACAGGAAATGATTTCTATATCACAAGTGTTAATTAAAACATTAATGATGATTAAATGCAATACTTTTGTTGCTGAATGGTGATATCTATTCACGGAGATTGATGATTTCGTACACAATAAGATTTGGGTGTCCTTGAAGATGAGGTTGCCCTGGCAGCTGTACCACCTAAATACTGAGGCAGAATTCGGCGTGCGCCCACCTCAGAGGTAAATATTACACTATCTTGAGGCGCACACATTCAGCACAGGCCCCCCTTCGCCTGTTCACATTTGAAGACAGCGTTCCCATATTCAACCAAACCTCCACAGGAAGCTTTGAACATATTGTTTTAAGCAGGTGGTTGGGTTATTTGTGAATTAAGCTAAGCACATCACAACAGGGAAGTAAAAGTTACTTACCTGTAATCCTTTTCTCTCACACTGATATTCTCACTGAATTCATGAAAAATAGAATAGTCCAGTGTAGGATGCCAAAGTACACGTTTTAAATACCTATTTCCAATTTTCGAATTAATTTAAAGAAAGAAAGCATGCCAATAGCTGGCAAGATTTTCTAACTCAAGCCAAGCCCTCAATCCAAAATGTACTCTATTAATTTAGTGCAAATTATTTTTATGGTGCGCAAATGGTACCCACAGGGTGTTCTGGTGCTAATGGATTGAACTATGGAACTTCAGGTGCAAGTGGCTACAGCAGCGGATTTAGCCTAAAGAAATGTTCGAGTAAGCAAAAAGAAATTACTTCAAATATCTTCTAAAATTCAAGTTATCAGACAGATGTCTGTGGAAGCAGATTGTTCCACAGCTCAGCTGCCTAAATGGAATATGATGGGGGTGTGGCCAGTAGCCGAACATGGTGCAGGCCTGATGCTGGAGCTCGGTCTGGGAGCTTGCATCCCTCTCCATTTATAAGTTCCGTCCGGGGCCCGCTCACAGTGGAAATCTGCCCCGCATGAGCCTGTGACGCTGCCCAGGGACCGCACCAGAACCAAATCTGTCGTGATTCGCGGAGCCGAGACAGATGGCCCAGCTGCGGCAATGAGGCCTGACTACAGGGAGACAGCGCCATTAGCGCTGGTGATGGTTCTTCCCCCGCCCTGCCCCCAGCGACTTAAAAGATAATAAGCGTGGCTGTGAGATTGCTGCTGGCGCGTGGCAGCGCAGGATGTGGTTCGGCCGACCCTGGGCATCCGCAGAGGGTCCCACAGCCAGGGCTTTAAGCAGGGCCGGCTTTAGCGCTGGTGGCGCCCCGTGCGACAATCATTTTTGGCGCCCCTACATCCCATAACCTTACCGCCTCCTCGGATTCTCTCACTACCACCGGTCAAAAGTGCCCCTCGTCTCTCCAATCATAAGTTGTTGGTAAACAAAGTGCCCCCCCTGAGGTCAGCGCCCCCATCACAGGTCAGCGCCCAGTGCGGCCGCACCAGTCGCACTGCCCTACAGCCGGCCCTGGCTTTAAGTGGGCCGGGTCCTGCCGATGCTCAGCACCAGCAGTTCTGAAAAGCAGGTGCTGAGACGGGTCCCTATCGGGCTCTCCATTTTTGCCCTTACCCTCACGGTGAACAAAAAACATCTTTACTCTGCAGTAGAACCACTGTTCAAAGCCTTTGATATAACTTCAAAGAGACTCGTTTTAGTTCTTTCACAATCTTGTCATTTCAGAACTGAAGCATTTTCAATATTATATGCAACAAAGCCACAGCTGCTGCTTATTTATTTTATGCAACTAACAACCACTGACAAAGCCAATAGGACTGGCTTGTTGTTGGTGTAATGTTACTTGTATTATACATCTGGATACAATGACAGAAACAGCAAAATACCAGTCAAGCAGCACACTATGCTAAGCAAAGATTTTTAGCTTATATTTTAGGCCACGCCCTTAATTACATTGGCCACCCCCCTTTGAAAGACTTCCAGTTTTTTCATCCCACTTAAAGCCCTGCCCACAGCTGAGCCAGAGGCGTGCCTGGAGGTCCCCGCACTGAGTCCGCCAGCGAGCAAGCATTCAGCTGTAACACTTCAAGGTGAGCGCGGAGATAGTGGGTGCTTGTGCAGCTGCAGCGCGTCTCCCATCTTGGAGCTGGCCCCTGGCCATGCGCTGCACCGCTGATACAGAGAGTTGCCTTGCACTCCTCCTCCTCGCCCTGGGTCTTATAGAGATGCACACGAAGCCACTGGCTCGCACCAGGACCAACTAAGGTGCACAGGACATCAGAGCCAAAGCCCCCCTCTCTTAGCAGTGCCCCAGCGGAAGAACAAACTGTGCAGGGGTAGGCTCATGAGACCAGCGGACACCACCATGACTGCAATGAGTTGATCACATTGGGAGGGAGATCTGAGTGACAGCAAAGAACCATCTGGCTGACCACCCACAGGAAGCATCTGCGCCCTCCCTGTGATCTGCCTAGGGGCGTATAGCATCTGGCACCGCACATACACCACCAAGCTCTGGAGCATCGGATAGCCCAATACAACCTGGCCATGACGGGAGGCAGGTGCAAGAAAGACAACTCTATTAAGTCAATGCTACAGCAGGCCTCCACCTGCTGGCCAGTGGGGGACTCCTCAAAACGTGTGGACTCTCCCACAGGTGATGGGAGTTGGGAACCCCACCTGGTAGATTCAAACATAACCAAGGACTTTCTTCTGGCCGCATTCCAAGACCTTAAGGATCAAACCCTCAGGCTCAATTCGGACCTACGTGACAACCTACAGGAGCTGTGCCTACGTCTCTGAATTGGGCTCCAGAGTGGAAGAGGTGGAGACGTGCATACACAAACAGGAATACGATTGCGATAAACTCCAGCAACGCTCCTATTAGAACAATGCCACCAGCAACTGCAAGATAAATATGAGGATCTGGAGAATAGATCATGCCAGAACAATGTCCACATACGTGAAATCCTTTGGAGGTTCAACCCGCAGACCTAGCCACATATGTCCAAGACCTCTTTGAGCATCTGGCTTACCGCACATCCGTTTAGACAGAACTCATAGAGAAACCCTGAGACGTCCGGCCGGAGCCTCACTGCCAGATGTACTCACGCGGGTCCGCTTCTTCGAGGACAAAGATTCCTTTATATCCAAAACCCACGAGGGGGGCCAGATCTCTTTCATTGGCGCCACACTGCAACTATTTCAGGATTTGTCGTGATCACTTTAGCTAAATGCAGATTCTTTAAACCAGTGGGAAGGCACAGCTAGATCCATTACTTCTCTGCTGAATATGACTTCTCAGAATGAATTGCCAGAATCCCAGGAGCCAAGTGGGGACACAAATGCGGAAGATGGGGTGGACCACTGTCCATTGGGCCCGCCGGTCTTGGAGGTCAGATACAAGATAGAGACCGGCAAAGAGAGACTCCAGTCCCACTTACGTCAAGACTGTGGGGGGGGCCTGGAGCCCCTGACAGCCAAGGACACACCAGAGGAGCAGCAGCTAATCCTTGGTTAGCCTAGAGTTCTGAAGCCTCTTATAAACGCACAACAAACTGCAATCCCACCACCTACAATTACTGAGGGGGGATGGGGAACCAGGGGAGAGCCATCCGGACACACACAAAAGGTGTTAACCACCTGAGACTTTCAGTACACTTCTCTATGCAGACTAAGGGTCTGTAACAGATATGACCTGCGCACCCATGCAGGATCTTCTCCGTTCCCACAAGTGGGACACTAGTTTTTAGTGTTTATTAATTTTTGTTGTTTTTGGGTTGGTTGGGGAATCCTGAGGGTTACGACACCACCCTACACAAGCTACATATACAGAACCATTCACCCATACTACAGTGCCCGGGATCCAGCTTAGCCACCCACTGACCCACCATGACCATAGCTCCAACTTTACAGGTTTTAACATATAATATCTGGGGCCTCAACAGCCCTACAAAGAGGCTTAGTGTTCTTAGTTTATCTGCTTCAAGAGACACACCTACAGGGCGTGGCCAATGGAGTGAGACGCTTCTAAACTGAGAATTGGCGGGAAAACCAAGTGAGGAAGAGAGGTGTGCCCACCTTTGCCAACCCCACCCCTCAGGTGGGGGAGGCGAAGTGAAGCATAACTCTTAGTCCCCCCATCTTGCGGTTGGGGGACCCAACCAACCAGAGTGAGGCCTATGCCCCCTCCCACTGGAGGGTGGCATAATAGGGGGTGTGCCCACCCAAAGGAAGGGGCCCATTGGCCCGACCTGTCCCTACCTGTAACGCCCCTAAATTTAGTATTTAGGGGCAATCCAGAACCTTGCCTCCTCGAACCAGAGCCGAAAAGAAGAAGCAAGAAGAAGAAGGACAGAACAGCAGCGGAGAGAAGAAGAGGACACCCACTGACTTGGCCTCAGACCTACCGGCCTGTCCCGACCTCAGACTCCTCCAAAAGAACCTCGGTGTGTCCTGCAGCCAGCAGCCCTCGAAAACCCAAAGAGCCTGCCCTGGCTTCGCGACTAAAAAGGATTTTGTCTCCCGTGAGCACGGGGCTTGCTCAAAAGTAACCAACTCTGACTCCGGCCGACTCCGTGAGTCTCCATCACTCCGCTACCAGCACCCCAAGCCCGAGTGAACCAACACTTTAAGGAGGTCCTGCCAACGATCCTAGTGACCCCTGAGCCTCAACAAGCTCCTAAGTCCAACCTGCAGCCAACAACTGAAGAGCCCCTTCAACCGCGACCGAAGGCGAACACCTCAACCGACCGACTATATCACTGAACGCTTGCAGTCACAAAGCAATGATTACCAAATACCCCATTCGCCTCATCAGCCACTGACCGACTCGGAGGGATCCTCGACCCAATCTGCAACTTCAGCCAAGACCGCATCCTACACAGCCTCTGGTGGTGTAGTTTCTGTGTGGGCCATTTGGCCTTAGTGCTGACCTCGACCCCAGGAGTTCTTGTTGCCCAATCTGGTGGCCTGCTTGCCGCAGTCCCCCCACACCCACGACCGTGCTAGCCGTGTTCTGTATGCTCAGAACTAAATGTGGCTCGTCAGTAAATCGTAAACCTGTGTTGAGTTTGCAAAGCGTATTGACTCTTTTTCCTTCCCTCCGGAAATGCACCAGCCTGGCATCTAGTGATACCTGGCTGCGTAACAAACAAAATTGCATAGTAATTCTACTGTAAAACTGATTCATTTCATTTGAACTGACGTTAAGCTGCATTTGTTTACAAAGTATTATTACATTCACGTGTACCAGGCCTGGCTTGGTTCTAGCAAATAAAATATAACTAAATAATATTTTTGTACAAAACCAATTGGTCCGAGTTCAGTCCTTGAGTGTGGAAATCATTCCTTGACTGAGTGTGTACAATAAATGCCTAGCACTACCCTCTGATAAGGCCTTACTGCTCAACCACACTACTACAAAGAGAGAGTAAGGTACTATCTACATTAACCTCTGCCTACCTCTGGAGATCCACTGGACTCTGTGCACACTATACCTCACTTTGGTACAGTATATACAGAGCCAGCTTCCTACAAACGCCATTTACTAACGACTGCACTAGCTGCTGCTAAACTATATATCCTTAGACACTGGCACTCCTCTATTGTCCCCACTCATAATGAATGGCTGATAGAGATGTGCAAACTTGCCCCTTAGGAACAACTCGTATATAAATTAAAGGGCATAATGGAGGTTTACCTCCAAATTTTGTTACCATTCCTGGATGATGGTGCCTGATTAACGGAAGAAGGGCTGTAATGTTCACCAGATACATATAGGATACACAACCTATTATGACATAAGGGAACAGCGCACAGTCGGTCAAACATGAGAAATGCACACTGAACACACAACCCAAAATAATGCCTTCCCTAGCCTGAAAGTTGAGGGTTACAGATACCTGCTTCGCCTACCAGATTAAGTGACACAGCTCCCTTTCGAAACACTGTGCTTTATCCCCTCCACCTATACCTTATTACTCTCCTTCATTATCCTCCTTCGCTTCCACACTCCCTTCATTCCCCCCCACCAACCGTATGGATCCCAATGCTTATAACACAAGCGATGACACAGGAACCCAAGCAACCACTGTGCCACTCCCCCTCTATAACTGGCACTACTACCATACTATGGGTCAGTAGATTCTTCGAGGTTAACCCTGTCTGAACACGCATAATGCCTTTGGCATGAGTCCCGAGCATGCTGGACACAGAGCACCTTTGAGAATCACTGAGGTCCTCCTGTGGAGAAGCAACTTCCTTTTCTCCAGAGCCCTTTAGATTTTGCTAGATATGGCCCACCTGGGACAATTGTTAACACAGAATTGTACTACATTGACTTTTGTTGAAGTATCTGCTTACTATGTTACTTCAAAATGTTTCTCTAGGTACATCCCCACACTTTATTTTATTTAATCTACCTTATGCTACTTTATATCTTTTCTCCTCTTTGTTACTTCATCCTACTTTGTGCTATCCAATATGATGCATTTGACATGCATATATTCCAAAGTTCTCCCCTCCTCTCACTTGAGACATTAAATACTGTATACTTGCGATATCCCGTATTATTTTATATGTATCTTACAAATTTGTTACTTGGAAAACGAACATAAATAAAGAAATTTAAAAAAACACTATCTCTAGTCCGAAGGATACTCTCTTAGTGATAGACTGTGTATGAGTGCTCATAGATAACAGATAGATTGTACTGGAGTCACTGTAGGCTTTGAATGATTGACTCTGACTCCCAGCTGCTAAAATATAGAAAGTGTCATTTCAGGATGTTGGAAAACCTCTTGGTTGATGCCTTTACGAGCCAGTCTTCTGAGTGGGGATGAACATGTTACTTCAGTAACTTTCTTTCTGGTGGATACTCTATTGAACCATATATTCCTCACCTTGTGAATACTAGGTGTAGGTGTAACTCATGTTATTTTGAGTAGGATAATTAAAAATTACAGCACAATTACAGGAAATGTCACATATTTACACAAAATTCATCTCGCAAAATCTCAACATCCTCTTCTAGTCTCTAAGGCAGTACACATCCACGCACAACATGTTTTTGATTTGCAGACCACTACTCATGTTTCATGATAATGCTGTTGTTTCTTATGCTGACTATTTCTCTGCACAGCTATTCTTGCCTGGTTTATTATTTCTCCTGCTTCGACTGCAATTTACAGTGGATGAACGGACATAGCTTGTAGTTCACTCACGCAATGAGATGAGGTTTTTGCTACAAAGAAGACTCTTTTAAGTGTCATTTTACACAAAGAATAGATGTGCATCAGCTTGAATGAGGTGCCCATCAGGAAGGTAAGGAACACGTTAAGGTACCAATGTGGCATCGCAAAAGGTTTAGGAGGAATCATATGGACCAGACCTTAAAGAAAATGCATCACAACAAGGGATTTAAATAAGGATTGTTGGTCCGGTAAATGCAAAAAGGTCAAAAGCTCCCACCAAAAACCTTTAACCGTGCCCACAACAAGTCCTTGCTGGGCTAAAGAGAGCAAAAAAAGCAAAACATCTGATAACTTTGCTAGTAATGAGCAAAAAACAGATTCCAGCATCGGGCGAAAGCAGTTTTCATAGATGGATGCCTGGCTACTAGTTTTACATCCACTACTTTGTCAGAGAGATCAAAGGAGTCAACTACTACCGCTCAATCTTCACGCATAGAGGTGCAGACTGTGCAGGCTCAGGTACAGGACCCTGTCATGCTGAATGACGTTTTTCCCCGAGCAGCAACCTGCTCGGTGGACAGACTTGGGTACACTAGGATGACTTATGCTGAGGTCGTTCCTGATCTTCTTGAGAATTCGGGGCAGGAGAGGTAGCAGTGGGAAGGCATACACAAGTCCCATGCTCCACTTTAAGTGTAATTCATCTCCGAGAGAGAAACTGTTTAGAAACTCCAGTGTGAAAAGTTACTGACATTGCACGTTTTCAGTGGTGGTAAATTGATGGGAGTGAAGGCTGTCCCCATTTCTGGAAGACTACCTGCGCCACCACCGGGGAAAGATGGCATTTGTGATCCACTAGGCGCAGGCGGTAGGGCGTTGGTCCCAGAATCGGGGCAGCACCCACAGTAGTCAAGAGGCGCAGACGGTGTTGAGGACAGATCTGCCGACAGTAGCCCACTTGGAGGCCTCCTTGGATCCTTGGGGCACGAAGGCGCACCAGAGGGAGAAGGAAGGGTGCCAAAGATATACAACATGGCTTCCTTGAAAGCCTTTACTAGTTGCGGCATTGTCGATGGACCCAGGAATTCAGGTTCCACTGGAATAAGCTGTGGACTGGATCCAAGACTAGGAGGCACCTTGATGTCTTTGCAACTTCTCCTGACAAGAGTGGCAGGATGGAGGGAGAGTCACACTTCAACTTCTTGTGTTTCTTTTTTTAATTTGATTTATCTGATGACTTGCGACTGTGAAAAGCACCTTTTTGTCAGAATGGCTCCACGAACGGGTTCGAGTGCATGACCAGGACCAGCCCTTACATGTTTTCTGATGGCGTTTCATGATGCAGAGCTTGGTTTTGGAGTTCTAGATTGCCTTGGGCTTCATTTGGGTGCAGTCCTCGCTAGTCTTGAAGTCGGGTGAAGAACACAGGCACCAGACACACATATGTTGGGAATATTCCAAAGACATCTGCTTGTGATAATCCCTACAATGTTTAACCCTGTAGTTTGGAGGGGTGTAAAGAAATGCCTCTTTTTGTATGGTCACCACCAAAACTTGGGACAAATGCTGCTGGTTTTTTGACTCTGAGTGCACTGATGCCTGCTAACCAGACCTAAGTGCCAGTGCCCTGACCCTTACAACATGTCTGTTTGATTGGCTTACACCCTATTGGCACAAGCTAACTTACTGCTAAGTCCCTAGTATATGGTACCAAGGGTCCCTAGTCCTATGAGGTAGAGTGTCCCCTCAGGGACTGCAGCATCTATTGTGCCACCCTGCGTGGGACAAGGTAAAACATGGTTCCCAGTCTGCCACTGCAGACTGGAAGGGCAGTTTTAAACTGCTAACTCGACTTTGCCATTCTAATCAATGGCAAAGCCCAAACTCCCTTTATATTGTATGTAAGTCACTCCTACAGCAGGCCTACTGAGTCCTAAGGCAGGGTGCAGCATATTAGAAAACTAGAACGTGTTTAACATGTTCTGACAGTAAAAACCAGCAATTGTTGTTTTTACTGGGAGAGAGACTGGTAGCTCCATTTGAGAGGACAGAGTTATATGCTGAACACCTCAGATGTGCTATCTTCTTGAATGGAGATACCAAAGTTGGTACTTCACAGTATAAAACAACTGATCACATAAAGTCCAACTTGATGACCAAGTCGAAATTATTGTAACTTGTTGCCAGATACAACTTTTAAGAAGTTGCCACTTTGTTGCCCAGTTTTCCAGTGGCTATTTGCTGAAGCTGACCACAAAAGAGGCTTTTACTTGCCAGGGGAGATGTGTCAAGGACTCAGATGGCAGGCAACAATATTGACCTGCCATTGGAGCAGTTACCTCCTCCTGGAAGGAAGTCACACGAGATGTTAGCCCAAAAGGTGAGCTTTAACGAGGAAGCTGCCTTTGAATGGCAAATGTTGATGACACTTAAGAGGGGTGCTCTATTGTGTAGGCAAACAGTCTGCTAGCAGGGACTGAGACGGGAAATATTTTCACTGTTTTTTCCATGGGCATGTAGCCCACAGGGAGCCAAATCTCTAAGCTCCATATACAGAGAGAAGGGTCTCACCATCTTGGGAGTGGGCAGAATAGAGCGCTTTGGGATAGCTAGATGCCACGCTTCACAGGAAGTTGTCATCAGGCTCTTTGGCTAGTCAGGAGACCACCCCTGAGGGCACTTTCTGGGCATAAAACTGACACCACTAGCACCCAGAACTCAGCTCTTGATTGACTGGAAGAGGACTACCCTGCTGACCTTGGAACAGGCAAAGATGATGCTGTACCTGAGTTGGACTGCACCTGCCACTCCTCGAGCTAGAGAAGGAAAGGACTGTGCATGATGTGTCCTGCTTTTAAAGAAACCATCTCCTGGACCCAGCCAGAAGCAGAGATTCCAAGAATCAGTCAGCTGACTCTTCGCAGCACAGGGCCACAAAATGTCAAGACCTGGTCTTTTTGGCAAAGCTGAAGGATGTTTAAGTAAGTAAATACTTTATTGTTCGTTTAATAAAAATAATCACAATAGCAATCGTCAGTGCATTGATTCACATACTCAGTTAAAAAGGAAATATATATCAATAAATAAATAAAATGAAGGAACCCACTAAAATATCATCGATTTCAATCTCCATACTACTTGTGTTATGCATGATTTGGGGGTGTCATGACGTACTGCAAACCTTAATCCCTTGGTTGGTTCTCAATTGACGGACAATAATAAACAATTGAGCTTCAATATGATTACTGATGAGGGAGGACAAATGACCGTTTACAAAAATCCTACTTGTCGGTCCCCTGGCTTTGCTGAAACATTTTATAAATAGGAAAAAACAATACAAAAATAGTGCAGGGTTACAGGTGTCGACAAGTTGGTCTCTCCGACCGGCTGAACCTTTTTGCTGCTCTTGTGACAAACTTGGTGAATTGAATGTTAAGCACCGTAGTTTCAGGGTTCAAGAACGCGATGATGGTCTGTCGACAGGAGCCGACACTGAGTTTGTTCCATTCTCCCTGTAAGTGAGCCCTGCGTTCTTTGAGCAGTGCTGGGCAGAGGCATACCACATGTTCGAGTGATTCCTTGCTGGTCCCACAACCCCTGCAAATTGTACTGTCGTTTAAGCGACGCCAACTGGATAGATGGTAAAGAAAAGGCCACTCCCAACACATGAGGGACATAAATATTTTTTCCAGAAGACTACATAGGTACAAGACAGATAGGATGCCATAATACCTGGCTTAAACCCAGTTACGATAGACCAGGTGTGCTTGCGTTTTGTAAGTTCTGTTCTGTCCAAATGGAATGACCAGAGGCTTACGCTCTTCTTAATGTACATTTTGAAGACCTGCTAAGGTGGATTGGTGTTCCAAAATTCTTTTGCTTCTAAAAGCTACAGGGAGTCTTCTAGGTGTCGGCAATGTATTTGCCCTAGTTGACTGATGGTTATTTCCCGCCACAGTATTGCCTCCAGGCTGCCTGCACTGGACGTTCGTAATTTATTGCATAGTTTGAGATAGGCACCAGCCCTTGCAGCCTGCTGGTCTAGGAGGCCAAGCTCAAGTCTGATCTGGGCAGGAGATGAGCTTTTCAGTAAACTAAGTGCTTGCTTATAAATTCTTGCAGTTAGTTTGTTCAACAGACTAGAGTCTTTTCCCAGCATTATCTTCTGTCCATAAAATAAGGAGGTGGAAATTTTTGCCTTCATAGCTGTTATTAGTGGGGACAAGGTTAGGCCAGATAGTTGCTTTGCTAGCTTTGTGAATGCCACCTGCAGCGTCAGTGCTTTAGTTCCAACCTCTTGCCGTTGTTTAGAAAAGGCACACCTTGTGTCTATGTGGACCCCTAGGTATTTATAGGAGGATCCCCTATCAATACTTTTACCATTGTAGAGCCATCCTCCTCCTTGATATTTTCTTCTACCGTAAAATACTATCCTTTTTTTCGTCAGTTTTACCTCCAGTTTGCTTGTAAATGTATAGGTGTAAAGTTGGTCAAGCAGCCGCTGTAAGCCTACCCTTGTGTGGCTCAACAATATTAAGTCGTCTGCATACAGCAGGTTGCTGACCCGATTGCCACCAATTTTTGGAGGGTGACAATTGATGTCGTCGAAGGATTGTGATAAATCCGAGATGAAGAGGTTGAAGAGTAGGGGGGCCAGCACACACTTTTTTCTCCACGCAATGTTTGTATTTTCCTCGAGATGTGTGCTCCCTCACCCAGTTTTATACAGATCCATGTTTTGGTGTGGAGCTGAATGATGGCCTCCAATAGAGGAGGTGGAATCCCCCATTTCTGTAACTTGGACCACAATAATCCCCTTGGCACACGGTCAAACGCCGCCTTAAAGTCAACAAAGCAGCAGTGAATTAAAGATCTTGAGGCTGCTGCTTTGTCCATCAAAACTGATATTGCAAGTAGATTAGTTAGGGTTGCTAATTCTGCCACAAATCCTGTCTGATTGAAGAGGAGTAGATGTTTTTGTGTAATGCACAGTGACAGGTCTTCCAACAACAGACTGACGTAGTACTTGGCTACATCGTCCAGGAGGGCTATCAACATATAGTTTTTTGGGTCAGATCTTGTACCTCCTTTATACATTGAATGTATAATAGCCCCACATCAGGGCATTGGTATCAATGATGTGGTCTGGCAATAATCAAATAAGATTGCTAAATGTTTGGCCCAGAACTCTGTGTCCTGTTTATACAGGGCCTGGGGTAGTCCATTTGGCCCAGGTGCCCCGTCTGAGCGGCCTTTGATTATAATTTGTGCCGTTTGAATTATCAGTGATTCTGGGCTTTGGTGGCCTGTTGATGTAGCACCCATTGATGTGAGGGGGTTTCGTTATCTGTTATTGATAAAGTCCAGTTGGTCCTGTCCGGGGATTGCTCACTTTCCACGGAGGGGGTTGTACCAAAGTGGGGCTGCAATTGACTTATTTTAGTTGAGCGGGCCATTTTTATCAAATTAACAGAAGGATGTTTCTTGGCTTGAAGAAAAGGCTGCTTATCTCAAGAGGCAGGAGTGGACACCAGAATGGCAAACAGTGTTCGAGACTGCTCCTCGGGAACAACACAGCAAGAAGGGAAACAACTGGAGTCCAGGAAAACAACATCAGCTGTTCAGGTGGACATCAGGATACAGAAGGATGTGGCAGGCAGTGGTCACAAAGAACAGGAGAGTGTAGAATCCACGGAGACCAGGAGCGAGCAAATGAAGAAACAATTACAAGACAACTGGCCACTGGATTGAGCCTCCTTTTATAGTGAGAAGGAGGAAGTGACCTCAACAGAAATACATTGTAGCCACCTTGGATTGGGATACGTAAGAACATAAACAGGAAAAAGGACAAATTAACCATAACATTTACAGAAAAAATAAGCATTTACAATGCAATAAGTCTCGCATTTGCGAGTGTTAGAGCTATTGGAATTGTCAATGATAATGTTTTTTTATCCATGTGTTTTTGTTTGTAGTGTAGTGGACGTATGTGGATTGAAGCGAAAATATGTGGGGTGAATGGAATTGCTAGTTAAAATAAGTTTGGGAGGTAACTGGAGCATCCAAATGCGACACTGTCACCTGATGCGAGAAAGTGCCAAAACGGCTATTGTTAGAATGAACTACGCCGAATTTTGAGGTACTGTGGCACCTTGGAGAGAAGAGGCAAGGACACCGGATTATCAAGAGAATCAAAATAAAGTGCACCGTCAACTTCAGACAACTGCACCCCTCTTGTAGGGATGTGCCTGTGAACATTCGTTGACAATAGCATTGCGCACTGGTATGAGTGATGTCGAAAATGCACAATAGTTAAAAGAATCAAACACCTCATTGCCAAGAGTAAGCACCTAAACCTGTTACATTCTGCCACCAAGGATAAGTTACTTACCTGTAATCCTAGTTCTCTTCCAGGGGTATCCTCATCAAAGTCATAAGCACTGAATATTCCCGCCCATGTGCGGGGACCCCGGAACTAATAAAAAATATATATGAAAAAACATCTATATACACAGCTCTATATATATATATATACATATATCATTTTTTCTCATACCAATGCAGCCCCCAAATAGGAGGCTAAACAATGCTATAATAAATAACTGCTTTTGTAAACACATAATGAATATATAGACCACAGGAGGGCAAGTATCACTTGAACTCTTTTTAATGAGTAAAACTCATGAAAACTGCAAAAAAGCAGGCATTGTTAGCCTACAGGCTGCATTGTAAACCAATAGCATAGAAAATGAAAGCAATTGTACAAAAAACTGGCACCGTGCCTTTAAGGCAGCCATGACCCCTAGCTTCCCATCATGCCTCAGGGGTAACAGTTAGGTCAGTTGTTCTGTGCGGAGACCCAAAGATCAGGACACAAAGATAAAGCTTAACAACAAACAACAGTCTTATTTGCCTGGGGAGGCGGGTGGGTTGCTTATGACTTTGATGAGGGTACCCCTGGAAGAGAACTAGGATTACAGGCAAGTAACTTATCCTTCTCTTCCAGGGGATCCTCATCAATAGTCATAAGCACTGAATAGAATAGCAAGCCCATCCTCCGCCTGCGGGCAAATGAGAAGGAATGACCCAACAAACAACCATAATTTATCAGTGTTGGAACAGATTCCTCAAGGAGGCCTGGCCTACTTGGGTGTCTGCTCCGGTATCTGAATCAAGACAATAGTGTCTTGTAAATGTATGTATAGATCTCCAAGTACCTGCTTTAGGGGAGAGGAGTTGGCCTAACGGCTAGGGCGTCTGACCTCGAATCTGGGGAACTGGGTTCGAGTCTCGGCACTGACGCTGAACATCCTGTGATTCTGGGCAAATCACTTAATCTCCCCGTGCCTAACAAAAAAAAAATGAATGTGTGTCCTAATGTAACGTAACTGGTGCTATGTAAAGTGCTCTGATACCCGATTCGGGTCAAGTTCGCGCTATATAAAACTCTGCAAAAAAAAAAAGCTATTGTAGCCGCTTTTCCTCTAGTGGAATGAGCCTTGGGTGTAGACCAGAGTGGCTTTTGTGCTAACTGATAAGCCAATTTGATACATGAAACTATCCACCTTGAGATGGAATGCTTGGAGGCTGGACAACCTGTTCTGATCGAGCCATAATTAATGAATAGTTGATCAGATTTTCTAATTGATTTAGACCTGTCCAAGTAGAACTTTAAAACCCTTTTCAGGTCTAATGAGTGAAGAGACCTCTCAGCTGGGGTAGAGGGATTAGGAAAAAAGGTCGGTAGTGAAAAGGTTTGGTTGACATGGAAATATGACACCACCTTCTGAAGGAAGGAGGGGTGGGTTTTTAACACAACTCTATTGAGATGGAACACCTTGTATGGTTCTTTTGAGCAGAGGGCTTGAATTTCGCTCACTCTGCGAGCTGAGGTAATCGCCACTAAGAAAGCTACCTTCCACGTAAGGTGTTGTAGGGTTGCTTTTGGAAAGGCTCAAATGGGGGACCCATCAGTTTGGTAAGAACCAAGTTCAGCTCCAAGGGGGGTGAAGGAGGCCGAACAGGAGGGTAGACCTTCTTTAGACCTTGTAAGAAGTCCTTTACTACCTGTAGTTGAAAAAAGGACGGTTGAGAAGGAGAGCGCCTATATGCCGTAATGGCAGCCATGTGCACCTTAATGGAAGAGAATTTTAGGCCTGCCTTAGCTAAGTGAAGCAGGTATGATAAAATCACTTCCTCCGGCCCCTTGGTAGGATTACAATTATTTTGCACACACCATAAGTAAAAACGTTTCCATTTACAAGCATAGGAGTGCCTTGTGGAGGGTCTTCTAGCTTCTTTCAAGATGGTCATGCAGTCTTGAGGAAGACCTAAATGACCATACTGGAGGACCTCAGGAGCCATGCTGCCAAGTTCAGTGAGGGAAGGTTGGCGTGATGAATGCTCCCGTTCATCTTGGACAGCAGGTCCGGTCTGCACGGCAGTCTCCTGTGTGGGCATTCTGACAGGTGCAGAAGGTCCGGGTACCACCATTGTCTGGGCCAGTCTGGAGCAATCAGAATCATCCTTGTGTCTGAGTGCGAGAGTTTGGTCACCACCTTCGGTATGAGTGGAAGAGGTGGAAAGGCGTACACAAATGCCCCTGACCAGTTGATCAAAAGGGCATTCCCTTTCGACCCTGGTCGGTAGTACCTTGAGGCGAAGTCTCTGCATTTTTTGTTTGTGTAGTCCGCGAACAGATCGATGCTTGGGCGACCCCATTCTTGGAAAATGTCTTCGACGACTTCGTCGTTTAGAACCCAGTCCTGCTGGTCCTCGAAGTGCCGACTGAGAGCGTCTGCCTGTGAATTCTGCTCTCCCGGTAGGTGTATTGCTGTTATCGATAGATTTCTCGCTAAGAGCCAATGCCAGAGGGCCTGAGCTTCCAGCGATAGAGTCCTCGATCGAGTTCCTCCCTGTTTGTTCAGGCAGTACATGGTGGTCGTATTGTCCGTCTGTACTAGAATGGAATTGGTCTAAATCGAAGGTAGGAAAGCCTTGAGAGCCAGATGAACAGCCCTCAGCTCCAGCATGTTGATGTGGTACAGCTGTTCTTTTGTTGACCATCGACTTTGAGTCTGGAGGGACCCCATGTGAGCTCCCCAGCCCTGAAGGGAGGCATCCATGATCAATGATTGGGAGGAAGGTGTCTGATGGAAAGGAATCCCTACCAGTAGATTCTCCTGCCGCATCCACCATGGGATTGATGCTCTGGCTGCTTCCTATTTGTCCTCCAGGTCCTGCTGTAAAGGACGCATTCTCAGCCTGGCATTGGGGACGAGAAAAATGCAGGATGCCATCGATCCTAGGAGAGATGCAATCTGACGGACCGACGGAAAGTTGGTGCTTAAAATCTGCTTGCTTTTCAGTGTGATAGATAACAGTCTCTCCTCCGAAGGAAACACTTTTCCTATTGCGGAGTCTACTGTCACCCCCAGATAATGAATTCTTTGCGTGGGTTGTAGAGTCGACTTTTCGAAGTTGACATGGAGACCCAGCTGCTGACAAAGGCCTAGACACTGTTGGAAATGATTCCTCACGCTCTGAGGGGAGGGACCTTTCAGGAGCCAGTCGTCCAGATAGGGGTACACAAAGATGCCCCTGCGTCGTAGAGCGGCTGCCAGTACTGCCATGCACTTTGTGAACACTCAGGGAGCTGATTTCAACCTGAATGGCAGCACTTTGAACTGATAATGGGACGATCCCACCAGAAAACGTAGAAACTTTCTGTGATGATGACTGACCGGGACATGAAAGTATGCATCTTGCAGATCCAGCGAACACATCCAATCTCCCTGTTGCAGATGTGGATATATTTGATGAAGAGCCAACATGCAAAACCTTTCTTTTTTGATGGACTTGTTGAGTGTCCGAAGGTCTAGAATAGGTCTGTATTCTGATTTCCGACCTTTCTTCTTCACTAGGAAGTATCTTGAATATACTCCTTGACCTCGTTGCGCTATAGGAACCTTCTCGATGGCTGACTTTTGCAGAAGGATAGATACTTCCCGCTGCAGCATTTTCATCTGGTGGCATGTTGTTTTCACTGGCGGGATCGAGGGAGGTCGATGTCGAAAACGTAGAGAGTACCCATTCTGCAGCGAAGCTAACACCCATTGGTCTTTTATGATACCACGCCACTCTTCTAGATGATTGGCAATACTGCCCCCCTCTGGAGTGGGAAACAGCGATGGGGGAAGCGGACACTCATTGTTTAGCTGGTGTTTTTGCAGAGGCAGTAGACTGACGAGGGGTTCCTCTTCCTCTGCGGGTACGACGGCCCTGGTAATGGGATTTCGATTGACCCTGCTGCTGCCTTTGCCAGTGAGGGGTTTGAACCCACTGATGGAAGGGCCGCCGATCATAGGGCCTGTAACGGCGTCTGAACTCTTTCTTTTTCTCAAGTCCAACCGCCTTCAGAGTATCAAGTTCCGACTTCATCCTTGGCATCTCCTCATCAGTGTGAGTGCCAAACAAAGATGAGCCTGAAAAAGGGAGGTTGAGAATTCGAGAATGCGCTTCCGGTTTAAGCACAGTAAGGCAGAGCCAGGATGATCTTCTGGCGCTGATTCCATGCGCATAGGCGTGTGCAGATAGCGTCGATCCATCAGCTGCGGCGCTGATCACTTGGTTTGCTACTAAGCTGCCTTCCTGTAAAATGTCCTGGAAATCTCTGCGGTCTACCCTTGGCAGCTTTTCTGTGAATCTTTGGAGGGAGTCCCACAAGGATCTGTCATAGCGCCCCAACAGGGCCGAAGCGCTGGAAACCTTCATCATGGAGGCTGACGTGCCACAGACCTTTCTCCCCCACGCATCCTGTGCTTTGCTCTCCTTATCCGGTGGAACTGTAGATGAGGAGGCTACTGAATGAGTTTCTTAGCCGCAGCGATAATAACAGAATCTGGTGGAGGGTCAGATCTGAGAAACAAAGGGTCTTCCTTCAGGGGGCCTGTACTTCTTCAAGATTCTCGCAGGCGCGGTCTTGAGAGTCGCCAGCGTAAGAAAAATGTCCATCACAGGTTGGAGTAGACGCGGCACCAAAGGTAACAATGGCTTGGCTGCTGATCTCTGATGCAAAGTCTCGAAGATGACTGAGGATGAGCTCTGCTGAGTGGGCATAGCGATGTTTAATTTGCTTGCCCCTCTGGATAGGACATCATGGAAAGTAACGACGTCATCCACCGGAGAGATCCTCGACGTGGGCTGTCTGTCAGAGTCGGGGAGTAGTCCCTCTTTGAGGAATGGGTGGAAGAGGGTGAACGTGTTGGAGACCTGTGTCTTCTCCTTTTTCCTCGAGATCTGGACTTCCTTCTTGAAGAGGGAGTAGGTGTATGCGTGCGATCTCTACCCCTCGATGGAGTAGTAGGAGAGAGATCTGCCGCTGCACCAGTTGGGTTAGAGGAGATCTGTGCAGAGGGCTAGAATTGTCCTGCACAGCTCTTGATTGTGCAGTGTCAGCTTTCTGCCAGTGATGTAGAGGTAACAACCATCTGGGCGAGAGGTGTACAGATGGGGATTTTCGCCTCTCTTCCCGCACATGAGCCTCAGGTGAACATGGGCGATGTGCAGATGGAGATTTCTGTTTCTCCGTTCTTGCAGGATCCTCAGCAGGACGGGGTCGTACAGGTGAAGACGCCGGGCTATTCGACGTCAAAATGACCACCGGTGACCTTGAGGAAGAAGCAGAAGAACGTCTTGAGAACGTGCAGTGAGATTCTGCCCTCGACGTCGGTGATGGCGATGGAGAAAAACTCACTGAACGTGAGCCTGCTCGAATCCGACTTCTCGAAGTCGATCTTTCCCTGGGAGCAGATTTGTGCTTCGATGTCGAACGCCTGAGTTTTGACGCCGATGGAGTCCCTTGTCTCGACGGCGAACGTCCCTGCCTTGACATCGATGGAGACCTTTGCCTCGACGTCTCTGTGGTGGCGTCGACGGAGGCCTCTGCCTTCACGTCGACCGTCTTCGTGATGCTGTCCAGGGCGTCTTCTGCCTCGACGTCGACCTTCTCTTTGCTGACGCCGACGGAAACCTTTGTCTCGACGTTGAACGCCTCTGCGCCGAAGTCTGGTGTCTCGACGTCGACCTTCTCTGGAAGGAAGCCGACGGAGTCCTCTGCTTCGACGCCGGAGACGGCGTCTTATGCCTCGACGTCGATGATCTCTGCAAAGGTCTTGACGGAGACTTGTGCCTCGACGTCGACCGCTCAAGGATGTGCGGTGACGGAATGTTTTGTCTCGACGTCGAACGCTTAGTCAACGCTGACGGAGACCTACTCCTCGACGTTGACCGTCGCCTGGTTGACGTCAACGGAGGGTCTTTTACCTGACTCGACGTTGAAGCTGCCGTCTTCGGTCTTGGAGTTGAATGATGCGTGTGCACCGCCGAAGACTTCGACGACATCTGCTTCTTCGCCGCTGGTACTTTCGATGCCGATCCCGACGGTGAACAGATCGGTATCTTGCTTCTCGACGTCGATCTTGTTCTCTTTTTCTTTTGTCTCACAGGAGACCTACCTCTTTCAGAGAGTCCATATAAACAAATTCTCTCTCTTTCCTTGAGAGTTCTCCTGGACAGCTTTTACAATGTTGACAGGTCTCTGGAGAGTGAGAGTCAGGGAGGCAGAGGATACACACAGAATGTGTGTCAGACCTGGCCTTCTTCTTGCCACAGGAAGGGCAAGGATCATAAAGTGAAGGCATTCTGACAGAAAAGAAAAAACTTTCTGCCAAAAAAACTGGTTACACCTCACTCTAAAGTCAGAAAGACGTCGGGTGAAAAGTAGAAAACCACAATAAATTTAGAATTATTTGACAAAAAAGTCAAAAAAGACAGAGCTGTGAATTCCAGGGTCCTGACTGAAGGAGCCGGAAAGAACAACTGACCTAACTGTCACCCCTGAGGCATGATGGGAAGCTAGGGGTCATGGCTGCCTTAAAGACACTGTGCCAGTTTTTTGTACAATTGCTTTCATTTTCTATGCTATTGGTTTACAATGCAGCCTGTAGGCTAACAATGCCTGCTTTTTTGCAGTTTTCATGAGTTTTACTCATTAAAAAGAGTTCAAGGGATACTTGCCCTCCAGTGGTCTATATATTCATTATGTGTTTACAAAAGCAGTTATTTATTATTGCATTGTTTAGCCTCCTATTTGGGGGCTGCATTGGTATGAGAAAAATGATATATGTATATATATATATATATATATATATATATATATATATATATATATAGAGCTGTATATATATGTTTTTTCATATATATTTTTTATTAGTTCCGGGGTCCCCACACATGGGCGGGAATATTCAGTGCTTATGACTATTGATGAGGATCCCCTGGAAGAGAACAGCTGTTCCATGACAGCATGGCCATCAGAGCCACCGACTCATGACTCCGCTTGCAGGATTGGAATTTATACATTCTCAGGGCTACACGCGAGTGTAATGACCTGCTTTGCACAGCCACTTTGCCTGCGAATAGGGTTGCCACATAACCGGTTTTCGACCAGCACCACCGGTATTTGACCTCACGGCTGGTACCCAAATAAGCAAAATCACCTAAAGTCGGTATTTTAAGCCTTTATCTGTAGATACTTTCAAAAACAAACATGAATACACAGAGTTTTAAATGTGATCTAGAGTTGTGTTAATAGCCCTTGACTTATAATTAGAGTAAACAAAACATGAGTCATGTTACAAATCAGTACATACGGTTTTTTATCATGAGCAGCCTCACCCCTATCTTAGGGGTGGGTGAAAGGCCTCCTATTGTCGACCATATACAAGCCAGTGCCCCTATTACCCTTAGTGAATTGACTGAAGTCAGCTTCTACTTTATGTGGGAGCGGCATAGTGGATCAAGGGCAAAACGTGCTCCAGACATCTGCCCGAGTGATTTCGCAGACATGGTACCTAAGCCACTTAATTACAGGCGATCGATGACTCCCTGACACTCTGTAATCAAAACTAATGGCTGGTAAACAAAAGGAAAAACACCCAATTTAAAATACTCGAGAGGGTAACCCTGCCATCTATTACCTGAGGATAAACTCAGAACGCCTTGCGAAGATCCCCCTTTCAATGCATTACCAAAGTGCAGCGCTAAATAAACTTCTACCTACATGAATAAAATCTTTAACAATGATAGCACGGCAGTAAGTGCTTTGCCCCGAATTAAAAAACTGGATTTTGTTTTATCAACTTAAAAGAGGACGTGCCACACATGGGAGAAAACATCAGCTGTGACATATTAAAAGAAATTAAAAGACATGGTGAGTTTACTTAATTTGCCCAAAATCTCAGGATGGTTGCACGCACCAGTGTCAACTCGCAGCACATTGTAAAACATCCACTGTAGCACTGTAAACAGAATTGAGAGACAAAGGGAGCCTGATTAATTTGCCCAGAATCCTGGGATGGTCAAACATGCCCGTGGGAATCAAACCCTCTAACATGACCAACAGCTATAGGGCAAGTTTGTTATGGGAAATCATAAAATGTGTGAATAGCCTGTGCAAGCAGATGCCTTGGTTGCTGCCTCACAGCTACTGCCGGTAACGTTAATGACCAGTATGCCTCTAAATGATTCTAAGCCCCCAGTCTGCCTCAAAATGTTGCTCTGCGGGCAACGCGGGCAACTCCCAATGCTGGATCACAAGGGCTCAATGGCACTCATTTGAATCGTCACTAGGAGGATGAAAGGCTCGTCGGACTCAAACCAACTCAATTACCAGCCGGCCGAGCTTTTGCAGGGAGCCATCTTACTGGCCCTATAACCTCTGACCCAGAGAAGTGACATCTGCAGAGCAACAGAGGGACGTCAACCAATTAAGATAGCGAGGACCTGTCGCAGTATGTGTGAGTGGGAGGGCTTAGTTAGGCACATGCAAAGCCTGCTTATACAAGAATAAGTGTTCACTCATGCGTCAAAACCATGCGGAGTCTGATGGGCTGGGGCTGCTGACTCGAGCACTCTCAAGAGCTAAAGGACAACCAAAAAAGCATGGCTGCAGCACCAGTGCTCTGTCGCCAGAACGGATCTTCTCCGAGCCATGCGCCAGCGGGAACTGATGCACAAGTTACTAACTTGTGTAACGATATATCTGTAAGAGACAGTAGTTAGTGATAGATTCCTTACCTTAGAATATCCCCAGGCGTCAGGCTGGATCCGGAAAGTTTTGCGTAGCAGTACCCTTGCGCGTCGGTAGGCGGCGTCATGCGGCTCCGCGTCCGTCGTCGGCGTCGTGATCGCCGGGATGACGTCGCGGGCAGCACTTAGGCGCCGCCCCTGCGCGCTGACGTCAGTTCTGTACACGACTTTCCGCGCCAGGAACGCAGAGCCATGCAAGAAGCTGACACAGGTGTCTGAAAAATACTAGGGCCCTGAAAGGGATGTCCTTAACCCTAGAAATCAGTTCGCAGAACGGGGAGGATGGGTGGGGCGGTAAGGAATCTATCACTAACTACTGTCTCTTACAGATATATCGTTACACAAGTTAGTAACTTGTGCATCTGAAAGAGACACGTTAGTGATAGATTCCTTA
Organism: Calotriton arnoldi; assembly: GCA_963921515.1. Lineage (NCBI taxonomy): Eukaryota > Metazoa > Chordata > Amphibia > Caudata > Salamandridae > Calotriton > Calotriton arnoldi. Next base: position 146,363 of record CAWUFW010016616.1, on the reverse strand, counting down.
CCTTAGAATAGATACCCCAGCAATACCAACCCCGGTGGTGGGTCTGCGAACAAAGATCAGACAAGGAAGTCCTGGAGGACAGAACGGCCAAAGAAGCCGTCCCTCCGGACCTGACTGTCAAGGCAGTAATGCTTAGTAAACGTGTGCAGCGAGGCCCACGTAGCTGCCTGACAGATAACCGGCAGCGGAACACCGCGGCCCAAGGCCGTGGTAGCAGCCGTTGCCCTGGTGGAATGGGCACGCAGCCCAACAGGAGGCTCCTTCTTAGCCAAAGAATAGCAGGTCTTGATGCACAAGGTAACCCAGCGGGAGATGGTCCTCTTGTGCACCGCCCGACCTTTTTGGCGCCCACGTAGCCAACAAAGAGCTGGTCATCCACCCGGAAGTGTTTTGTGCGGTCGATATAGAAGGAGAGCGCACGTTTTGGGTCCAGACGGTGGAGCCTCTCTTCCTCTCTGGAAGGATGCGGAGGCGGAAAGAAGGTGGGCAAAGTGATGGTCTGCCCAATGTGGAAAGCAGTAACCACCTTTGGCAAGAAGGACGGACGCGTCCGAAGAACAACCTTGTCTGGATGAACAGACAGAAAGGGAGGTTTGCAAGAAAGAGCCTGGAGCTCACTCACCCGCCGAGCGGAGGTGATGGCCACCAGAAAGGCTGCCTTTAGAGTCAGAAGACGAAGAGGACAGTTATGCAGAGGCTCAAAGGGAGCGCACATTAAAAAGGTAAGAACCAAGTTCAAGTCCCACTGAGGCATTACAAACGGAACAGGAGGGAAGAGGTGAGTAATGCCTTTTAAGAACCTGTTAACAACAGGGGACTTGAAAAGGGAGGGCTGATCAGGGAGCCTGAGGAAGGCCGAGATAGCACAAAGATAACCCTTGATGGTACCCAGGGCAGAACCCTGTTGGGCCAGAGAGAGAAGGAACAGAAGGACCTCAGAAAGAGGGGCAGAAAGGGGATCCACAGCCTTTGCTGTGCACCATGCCACAAATTTGTTCCACCTGCAGGCGTATACCACCTTAGTGGAGGGACGCCTGGCTGCCAGAATCACATCACAAACTTCGGGAGGCAAGTCGAAAGGAATCAACTGCCGCCGCTCAATCTCCACGCAAGCAGGTGTAGACTGGACAGGTTCGGGTGGAGGACCGTCCCCTGCTGCTGCGACAGAAGATCCTCCCAAAAAGGCAGACGGATCGGGGGATCTATGCTCATATTGAGTAGCTCGGGATACCAAACTCTTCGAGCCCAGTCCGGAGCCACAAGAATGACTTGGGCCCGGTCGTGCCGAATCTTCTTCAACGCTCTGGGTAGAAGTGGTATAGGCGGAAAGGCGTACAACAGACCGCAACTCCACTCGCGACGAAAAGCGTCGCCGAGCGAGTGCCGCCTTGGAAATTCCAACGCGCAGAACTGATGACATTGCGCGTTCTCTTCGGTGGCGAATAGATCTAACCAAGGCTCTCCCCACTGTAGAAAGAGTCCTTGCGCCACTTCCGAGTGAAGACGCCATTCGTGATCCATCATGCACCTGCGGCTGAGTTCGTCCGCCCTGGCGTTCAGGGAACCTGCCAGGTGTTGAACCATCAGGAACATGCCCTGATGTTCCAGCCACGTCCAGAGGCGCAGAGCCTCCTGACAAAGGGTCCAAGACCCCACCCCGCCCTGTTTGTTGCAGTACCACATGGCGGTGGTGTTGTCTGTGAACACCTGCACTACCTTCCCTTTGACAGAGGGAAGGAATGCTTTGAGTGCAAGCCGGATCGCCCGGAGCTCCAGAAAGTTGATATGGAGCCGGGACTCCGCCGGAGACCAGAGGCCTCTGATCTCCGCCTCTCCCATGTGACCGCCCCATCCCAGAAGGGACGCGTCCGTCACAACTGTATGCTCTGGCTGGGGAAGGGAGAGGGATCTGCCCATGACCCATTGCCGGTTCGAGAGCCACCACTGCAACTGTTTTGCAGTCCCCTCCGAGATCTGGACGTGATCGGACAGGTTGCCCTGGTGCTGCGCCCACTGGAACTTCAGGTCCCACTGCAGAGCCCGCATATGCCATCTGGCATGATTGACCAGCAGGATGCAGGAGGCCATGAGGCCCAGCAGCCTCAGGGTCATCCTTACCGAAACCCAGGATAAAGGCCGAAAGATCGGAATCATAGCCTGAATATCCCGGACTCGCCGTTCGGGAGGATAGGCCCGAAACTGCGTCGTGTCCAGAACTGCTCCGATGAAAAGGAGCTGTGGAGAAGGAATCAGATGCGACTTCGGCACATTGATGGAGAACCCCAGCGAGTGCAGGAGTTCGGCCGTAGTCTGGAGGTGGGAGACGACTGCCTGGGACGAGCCCGCCTTCAGCAGCCAGTCGTCGAGGTAGGGGAAGACTGAAACCCCTGCCCGGCGCAGATGAGCCGCGACCACCGCCATCACTTTCGTGAACACCCGAGGGGCACTGGTAAGGCCAAAGGGGAGCACGGTGAACTGAAAATGCTCGTGGCCTACCGTGAACCGAAGGTAACGCCGGTGGGCCGGCAGGACGGGGATGTGGAAATACGCGTCCTGCAAATCCAACGCTACCAACCAGTCTCCAGGGTCGAGGGCAGTCAAGACCTGAGCTAGGGTGAGCATCTTGAACTTCTCCTTCCGGAGGAAGCGATTGACGTTCCGGAGGTCCAAGATAGGACGCATGTCCTCCTTGTCCTTTTTGGGCACCAGAAAGTAGTGGGAGTAGCAACCACGCCCTACTTCTGGGGTCGGAACATGCTCGATGGCCCTCTTGGTCAAGAGGGCCGTGACTTCCTTCTGTAGAAGCACCAAGTGATCCCCTGACATGCGGTGGAATGGAGGTGGCATGGCTGGGGGGTGGTCTCGAAGGGGAGGGAGTAGCCCCTTCGGACAATGTCCAAGACCCACCTGTCCGAGGTGATGGTGCGCCAGTGGGGAAGGTGATGGCGGACCCTGCCCCCTACTGGCGTGCCGTGCACCTGAAAGGAGGGACTAGGAGGGCTTGGAGGCCGCGGACGGGTTGGAGGTGGTGGCCTGACCCGCACGCTGGTTGCCCGATCCGCCACGGCGGAATCCACGTCCTCGGCCACGCGAAGACGCCTGCTGCGCGGGCCGGTGGCTGGGCTGCTGACGTGAAGGGGCGCCCCTACCGTGGCCACGATAGGGGCGAAAAGCAGAAGGCAGCGGAGGGCGTGTAGCAGAAAGGCCCAGGGACTTGGCAGTAGCCCGTGAGTCCTTAAAGCGCTCCAACGCATGGTCTGCTTTGGACCCAAAAAGACCGACTCCATCAAAGGGCATGTCCATGAGAGTATTCTGGACATCCCCTGAAAAACCAGTGGTTCTCAGCCAGGCGTGGCGGCGGAGCGCCACCGTCGTTGCAATCGACCTGCCCAGCGAGTCGGCGGTGTCAAGGCCACAACGGATAGTGTATTTGGCCGCATCCCTTCCTTCCGCAATGGCGCGGGAAAGCAGTGCCTGGACCTCCTCAGGGCACTGGGGCAAAACATCCGCCACCGAATCCCACAGAGAGTGGGTATATCGGCCCAAAAGACAAGCGGTGTTAACGGACCGCAAGCCAGCACTGGAGGAAGAAAAACCTTTCTTCCCAAACTGATCCAGGCGTTTGGATTCCCTATCCGGAGGAGCGGTAGGGAAGGCGGTTTGGGAAGCGGAGGCTTGGACAACCAAGCTCTCAGGAGTGGGGTGGACAGAAAGAAACAGGGGGTCGCCCGGAGCGGGGCGATGGCGTCGTGACACGTTCCGATCCACAGGAGCCCCTGTGTTGGGCTTGGACCAGGCGCCCAAAAGAACGTCTGTGAGGGCGTCGTTAAACGGCAGCACAGTCTCCGCAGAGGAGGCTGCCGGCTGAAGCACCTCCGTCAAGATGTTAGGCTTGACCGTCAAAGTAGGGAGCTGGAGACGTAAGGCCCCAGCAGCCCTACGCAACACCGTACCAAAATTGGCCCCCTCCTCCGTAGCCACGGGAGGAGACAGCATGCCAGTGTCAGGAGAAGTATCCAGACCACTGGCCTCCCCTAGACTCTCTGTCCAGTCCTCATCATACTGACAGTTGCGAGTCAGAGGGTCATCAGACCCCTCCCAGTCCTCCTGGTCCTCCTCTGGTTCAAAATAAGGAGGAGGAGGGACATTTGGGACCCAAGGTCCCATCGGCGCCGGAGCCGGCGTCGAGCGACGTCGCTCCGGGTCCATGTCCGGAGCCGGAAGGAACTGGGGGACGACGCCGCCCGGAGCCCAGGGCGGCGTCGAGAACGGCACCGGAGACATCGGCGCCGGCGGAGGTGTCGTGAGGTCGACCGGCGTCGATGGGGGTTGTGGAGCCGGGATCGAGGCCGGGGCCGAAGCCGGAGCCGGGATCGAGGCTGGAGGCCCGGGCGACGCCGGAGCCGGAGCCGCCGGCGACGCCGGAGCAACCCCATCAGGGCCCGCGGGGCCCGAAGGCGCACCGGAGGGGCCTGAAGGCCCGAAGAGGCGGGCCATGGCCGACAGGAACTCCTGTACCTTGGCCGGATCCGCCCCCGAACCCGGGAAGGGCGGGTATGGCGGGGGCGACTCCACAGGCAAGTCCGGGGCCGCGGGGCGGGGACGGTGCCGGGAGGGGCCTCAGCCGAGTCGCGAGACCGGCGAGGCGAAGTCCGAGAGCGACGATGCTTCTTGGACTTCTTGTGCTTAGACTTACCGGACGAAGAAGACTTCGACGCCGACGACCGGTGTGCACTCCGCGAGCGACCCCTGGACCTCTCACGCGACCGGGGCCTCCGTGGAGCCGAATGCCGGGCCTCGAGGAGCTTTCGAGACCGCTCTCGCAAAGCTTTCAGGTTGAGGGCCTGGCATTCGGGACAAGACTCGGTGTCGTGGCCTCGGCCGAGGCAGAAGAGACACTCCCAATGCGGGTCGGTGACGGACATCATCCGCGCACAGGCGCCGCATCGCTTGAAGCCGGGCATCCCTACGACACCTTAAAGATGGAAAAAACAGTGAAAAAATCACCAAAAATAATGGTCAAAAATTGACCAGGGCACTGCTCTTCCCGGATCTGCGCTTGCTGGCGCGGAAAAAGAAGAACTGACGTCAGCGCGCAGGGGCGGCGCCTAAGTGCTGCCCGCGACGTCATCCCGGCGATCACGACGCCGACGACGGACGCGGAGCCGCATGACGCCGCCTACCGACGCGCAAGGGTACTGCTACGCAAAACTTTCCGGATCCAGCCTGACGCCTGGGGATATTCTAAGGTAAGGAATCTATCACTAACGTGTCTCTTTCAGATAGTGAGGAGCATAGTGCCAATATCGGCAACACACCCAACCCGCAAACACAGCAATACCATAATAAATAACACATAAGACACATTGGTTGTTGGAGAAAACATTGCTGCAGGTTTATTTTTCATAAGAAATATGCCAACATGGTGGGTCAACTTACGGGCGATCCAAGGGCAGGCAGCCCCTATGCTGCCTGCCCACCTGAAGAGCCAAATTGCACCGTGGCATACCCAATCGGTGCTAACCATTTTGGGGGATTACCCCTTACGTCCTGTGGACTACCAGTCCACCCATTTACTCACGCCCTTTGAGGGGGCGGAGCGTATCCAGGCAAGCCCCCGGTTGCTCAGGTTTACAACCGCCCGAAGGACTAACGGGGCGCCGTCGTTCCTCCAGGGTCCTGCCATAAGGACTTCCTGGGGCTATTTGGCATTTGTACCCTTCGGCGTGATCCTCGGCGCAAAAAGGATCGCTAGCTGGGCAGGGGAGGTAGATATACCTGCCCCCCCCCCCCCGCCCACTGGCGCGCCGGAAATGACAAAGAGTAGCGCTTGGACATCCGGGAGGTCCAAACACTAGCCCTGTTGTGTTTGTGCCGTCATGTGGCACTAAGGTGGCTGCCCTCCTATGGGGGCCCCCTGCGTGGGCCGCGGGCAGCCTCATAGGGCAGGTCTTGGGGTGGAGCAGTAGCTATTCCCCCACCACCCCCTGAAGCAGACCGGAAGATTAATGGCCGAAGAAAAAATGCACCTGAATACAAGTCCCACGTAAGACCGTGGCAGAATATCAGAGTGACAAGCCACAACAAACTGCTCACCTGAAAAATTCAGCTCACCTTGAAAATTCCAACAAGATGCTGCCCTTCTAAAACAAGCACTGGAAGAAGGGGCCGAGCTCCCTTCCCCGAGCCGGCGAAGAGCTCTCCCCCATGGCCGCCAGCCTACAACATGTCCCACAGCACTGTTCAGAGACACTCCGATGCCTCACTCCTCCTGGACGAAAAAACAGAAACCAGGCAGTCAGGCAGCACGAGAGCCATCGAGGGATCAGTGCAAGCCGTCCGCAGTGCAAGGTCACACAGCTGGTCTGCTGTGCACAGGTCTCCAAAGCGGTGGGGCACTCCGGGGCCTGGACAGAGGGGAGCACCCACTCTCCTAATCCAACCCACCTCAAGGCCCAGCCTTCACTATGGCTGAATGTCCCCCAGAGCTGGCAGCGGCTCCTGAGGGACGCCCCAGAGATGGCCGGAGCGCGAGAGAACTCGCCAAGCGCCCCATCCCCTCCCTCCCTGCGAGATGCGCACACCCCTACACATCCCAGCCCATGAGCGAGGGCCAGGGGAAAACCCGATGCCCAAAGTCCCTCCGAGCCCAGAGGGGCGACCTGCGGTGTTGGGGCCCTGCCATGAAAGCACCTAAGGCTGTGCACCACAGTGCCGGGACACTCCTGGGAGTAGCCGTGCGCTCTATAAATATTAGCTAACATAACATTACATAACCACGCTCTCTCCCCTCGGTTGACAAGTATGGCGCTACGCACACAGCCCGTGCCCCTCACTCGCGTAGACACTACACTGACAAAGCGGCGGCTTAATAAAGGAACTAGAACATGCCTGTGTAACAACCAAGTAAAGGGTCCAGTAGCCATGGGAGGATACAAATGACGACATGGCTGTACTAAGGAGGGACTAACAAGCCTCATAATGAATCAGAAGACAGCATTTACAAAGGACAAACACACAAGCCAATGAAAAATAAGGGCGGGGGAGTGGGCGAAGCTTCTCTCCTTACTGAACTACCACAGCTCTTCGCAGAGCAGCGCTTGCGCGCTGGCTCACGCTCGACCTAATAAAAATAGAGTAGGAGAATTAATACAGATATGAAGACTAGCATGCGGCAAATGTCAGAAGCTCGCATGCAGTAATAGTTTAAGAAAGGCACCTAAAAAGTGCCCAAATCAAGATGGCAGCGGTAGAAGACACCGCCACGTTCTCACCACCTCCAGAGAAGAAAGGCTTGGTGGAGAAGAGGCCAGCCGGGCCTTAAGAACTGACCTGGGCTGCGCAGCAATGTGTGCAGGAGCTGCCGCAACCCATGCAGCACATCAAACAAACGCCACCACGAGCTGTGCATTAAAGATAACGTCAGCCACCGCCGTGGTGCAACTAGGGACGAGTGCCTTACTCTCTGGCCCCTCTTGGGAGCTCCGGGTTTAGCAGGGTGAGTACAAACAAATTGGGCAACAAGAACCTGATCAGCAGGCTCCCAAGAGCGATCACAAGGGCTGTACCCCTTCCAGCCTACCAAAAATTGCAGTTTCCCCTTACAATTACAGGAAGAACAGATTGTTTATACCTCATACTCGGGATGACCATCTATAAGAGTAGGGGGAGGTCTTCAGAGGATAGGACGCCCCTTACATGTTAGAAAAGGTTTTAAGAGAGATACATGGAAAGAAGGATGAGTCCACAATGAAGGCGGAAGCTTTACAGAGACAGTCACAAGATTGATGATTTTGGTGATTTCATAGGGACCATCGTGTAGTGGAGAGAATTTTGACCAACAAATGGTACACTGAAGATTCACAGAGGTCAACCACTCTTTGTTGCCTATCTTGTGTGGGGGTGCAGGTCAACTGTTTTAGTCACCTGCTTTCTTTGCATTATCTTTACCTTATGGAGATTGGAAAGTAGCCTTTGTCTTGCAACTTTCTAGGTCTTTAAACAGGTTTGAACAGCTGGAACTAAGTCAGTGACATCTGGAATTTTTAGGCTAGGTCGAGGATGAAACCCCTTCAAGGCTAAAAAAAAAAAGGGGAGAACCATGAGGTGGTATGAATGGCATTATTATAAGCAAATTCAGCTGCAGGTAGCAAGGATTTCCAGTCCATTTGAGTGGAACAAACATAACATCTCTATTATTCTTCTAGGGTTTTATTGAGTCTTTCTGTTTGACCATTAGACTGTGGGAAAAATCCAGAAGTCAAGGCTCTGTGGATTCCGAGCTTGTTCCTTAAGGACTGCCAGAATCAGGAGATGTAGTGTGGACCTCTATCTGAAATAATCTGGGAAGGAAGGTCATGAAGTTTAAATATATCTTGACAGAATACCTTGGCCATGTCTAAGGCTGTTGCCAGTTTTGGAAGAGCTGAAAAATTAGCCATTTTAGTGAAGGAGTCTACTGTTACCATGATAATGGTACAACCTTCAGAGAGTGGTATATCTACAATAAAGTCAGTAAATTTTTCCCAGGGCTGTGATGGAATATCTGTTGTGAGTAATAACCCTGTCTTCTTTTGTGTCGTAGCCTTGTTTTGCCATTAAGATCAATGGGGTCACCCTGTCTCCCTCGGAACCTGCGTTAATAGTTATAAAGCTACAAGTGGTTTTGTTGGGCAAGTACCACGGGGTACTGGTTCAGAACCAGATTATTTCTTTCACAGTCAATAGTGATTTGTACTGGACTTATATAAATGTACCACATCTCAGTAAGTTTTTATCAAAAATATATATTTATTAAATTATTTGTTCTGATTTTCTATTTTTCGCTAATTGTGTAAACAATTTTATACAAAACGATAATACAATTGGGGGCTGTCTGACAAAGAAAGAAAACAAGTTACTTACCTGTAACTTTGGTTCTCCAGTATTGGTAACTTTCATAGATTCCCATTGCTTGTATCATTCCCCGTCGTCGAGATGGGAGTCCCCGGTAAATAAAAAATACCATAGAAATAGGTACAAAAGAAGAAAAAGGCCTAGGCCTCATCTCATTTTGTAGCATATCCACCTCTTTTTGTAAAAGAGACCAAATGAAATGAACAACCAATCAGAACAGCCTCACCCCATAGAACCTTCCTGAGAGAGCCTCAGATTTTCGTAGCCGTTTTGTAACAGTGTAACAGAATATGCTGAAGGCTGAGCTTTCCCAGGGGAGGAGGGTGGGCGCATGGGAATCTATGAAAGTTACCAATACTGGAGAACCAAAGTTACAGGTAAGTAACTTGTTTTCTTACTCCAGTATTGGAACTTTCATAGATTCCCATTGCTTGTATCAGAATAGCTAGCAGTCAGAACGCACATTTTGTATAACAATACATTGTTATAAACCTTGCCAAATGCATACAGTCATCAGTCATCAGAGCTACAAGATATCAAAAAGTAGTCAGTGAACATCATGATTTACAAAATGTGCTAATAACCAATAAAAGGAAGGAGGGTTAGAAGGGAAAGCTCACCACTTATTGAAAGAGGTTCCTCAGGACTGCCTGTCCCACTGCAGCGTCACTCCGCGTGGAGGAGTCCAAGCAGTAATGCTTCGTGAAAGTATGGGCACTGCTCCATGTTGCTGCCCTGCAAATGTCTTTGATCGGCACTCCGGCGAAGAGAGCAGCTGAAGAAGAGATGGCTCTCGTAGAGTGCGCCCGGACTCGCCCTTCTAGGGGTTTACCAGCCGCTTTGTGACAGTATTGGATCGCGCTGGCAATCCATCTCGCAACCCCCTGCTTCGAAAGAGGGAAACCCTTGCGAGGGGCACTGAAAGCAACAAAGTTGTGTAGATCTTCTGAAGTCCTTGGTACGTTGAAGGTAAAATTTCAGACACCTTTGAACGTCCAGCGAGTGAAGAATCCTCTCCGCTAGAGTAGTGGGTCGAGGAAAAAAAGATTTGAGAATCACTGGTTCATTCAAATGAAAGTCTGAAGGGACCTTCGGGATAAATTTTGGATTAGTTCTCAGAATCAAAGTCTCTTTTTTAAACTGTAAGAACGGCTCCTTAATCGTGAGAGCGTGCAGTTCACCTACCCTCCTGGACGATGTTAAGGCGAGAAGGAGGGCCACTTTCCATGAGAGGAATTTCAGGTCCGCCCTATGAATTGGTTCAAAAGGCGGCCTCATGAGTTGAGTAAGGACTAAGTTAAGCTGCCACAGAGGTGGTGGAGGTCTAACTGGTGGAAAAACTCTAAAAAGACCTTTAAGAAATTGTTTTACGATTCTTGCTGACCAGAGGGAAGGTCCAGAAGAAGTTTGTCTGAATCTAGAAATGGCTGCCAGGTGCACCTTGATAGAGGAATGAGCGAGACCTGACTTAGCCAATGCCAAAATATATGGCAAAATCTGATGAGGAGCAGACGAGTAAGGATGAATGTTCTCTTGCCGGCACCACAGGCAGAAACGCTTCCATTTCAAGCGATACGTCTTGTTCGTACTTGGTGCCAGGGCTTGAGCCAGCACCTCTCTACACTCTGGCGAGATATTTAGATTCTGAAATTCTCGGTGCTCAGGAGCCACGCTGATAACTGAAGTGAGCTCGGATCCGGATGTACCACTTGGCCCTGGGACATCGTCAACAGAGAAGGAATTGGGCGCAGATGAATGGGATGATCCAGGGAGAGCAGGAGAAGCTCCGTAAACCAAAACTGGCGGGGCCACGCCGGGGCCACCAGAATCATTCTGCAGGGCTCCGCTTTGAGCTTCCTGAGAAGCCTGGGAATTAGTGGGATCGGAGGAAAAGCGTAAACAAAGGCGCCTGACCAGGCCATCGAAAGTGCATTCCCCAATGATCCCGGATGGTGTTCCCTGCTTGCGCAGAATCGGCATTTCTTGTTTCCTGGAGTGGCTAAGAGATCTATGGGTGGAGTGCCCCAGAGATTGAAAATCCTGTCCAGAGTGTGTTGGTCTAATTCCCACTCGTGGCTCACCGACTTGAGACGACTGAGCGTGTCTGCTATCTTGTTGAGGGCACCTGGAAGGTGTTCCGCCGAAAGTGATATTTTCCTTTGGATAGCCCATTCCCAAATCTCCTGAGCCTCTTTGGATAGCGGACGAGACCTTGTTCCTCCCTGCTTGTTTATATAATGCATGGCCGTCGTGTTGTCCGTACGGACCAGGACAGTGGATCGTCGGATCCGCGGAAGGAAGGCCTGTAAGGCCAGACGAATCGCTCTGAGTTCTAAAAGATTGATGTGGAGAAGGCGATGCTGGGGCAGCCAGCGGCCGCTCACCTGAAGATCTTGCAAGACTGCTCCCCAGCCTTCTAGAGGCGTCCGTTGTAATTATTAGAGGAGCTGGTGTGACTCTGAAGGTGAGACCCTGAGAGATATTGTCTCTGACCGTCCACCACCTGGCCGCCTCTTTCATAGGCTGAGTTATCGTGATCTTGTCTTCGAAAGAGCCCTCTGCCTGGCGCCACTGCAAATCCAGTTGCTCTTGTAGTGGGCGCATCCGTAACCTGCAATTTGGAATCAAGGGAATGCAGGACGAGATTGACCCTAGAAGGGATTTGTAGAGGCGAACTGAAAGTGACCTTTTTTGCAATCGACGAGCAGAGGTCATCAGCTTTGTTTGCCTTTCTTTTCATGGGAACGCTTTGCAACAAGATGTGTCCAGAATGGCTCCCAGGAATTTGGCCGACTTGGACGGGCACAGGACTGACTTTTCCGTGTTGAGCTGAAGATCCAGGTGACGGAAGAGCTGAGTGCATGCCCTGACAGCTTCTTCTGTTGCGTGATGAGACGGAGCTTTCACCAGCCAGTCGTCCAGGTAGAGAAAAACTTGAAGCGTCTGCTTCCTGAGAAACGCTGCGACTGGGGCTAGGACCTTCGTGAAGACCGCGGAGTGGATCCGAGTCCGAAAGGCAGGACCTTGAATTGAAAGTGGCTCTTGGCTACTGTAAAGCGTAAAAACTTCCTGTGGGCCTGGTGGATGGGGATATGGAAGTATGCGTCCTCTAGATCCAGGGTGGCCATGTAATCTCCTGGATTGAGGAGCCGTAAAATGTCCTGTAAGGAGACCATCCGAAAAGAGAGCTTTATGAGATAGGTGTTTAGCTCCCTCAGGTCTAAAATTGGGCGCCATTTTTCTACGGTCTTTTGAACAAGAAAGAACCGGGAATAGAATCCTTTTCCCCGCTGGGATAGGGGAACCGGTTCTATCGCCCCCTTGAGAAGTAGTTGGTGGGCTTCTAGACGTAGAAGGTGCAGATGTTTGGATTCGGTGGCGCGAGGGGCTTTGGGTGGTGGTTGATGTTGAAATTCCAGAGTATGGCCTGACAGAACAATATTGAGAACCCACCGATCTGATGTTACACATTGCCAGTTGTGGAAGTATTGGGATATCCTGCCCCCCACTGGTGTTACAGGGGACACAGGAACAGTAGGAAGAGCCAGGAAGCCGCTACTGGCGCTTAGAGGAATCCCTCCCCTGGCGCCCTTGTCTTCCTCTAGATGATGACCGAGAGAAAGAAGACGACTGGCCTTGTCTCTGAGAATATTGCGGCCGGTAAGATTGGGAAGGCTGCGAATAAGAGGAATAGCGCTGTTGCTGGTATCCGCCTCTATATGAGGAAAAACCTCTACCTCTTGCTCCACGGAAGGGAACCTTGCGGTATTGTAGAGTCCCAAGGGTTTTTGCAGTTTCCGTGTCCTTCTTTATATCTTGCAGCGCATCATCAATGTGCTTCCCAAAGAGCGCTTCACCGTCAAAGGGAAGATCCAGGATCTTGTTCTGGACTTCTGGCTGGAACCAAGTGGCACGAAGCCAGCCTTGGCGTCGAAGGACTGCTGCCCCTGCGAGAGAGCGGAAAGCTGTAGTGGCAATGTCCATAGCGCAGTCAATTATTTCGGAAGATGTTCTTTCTCCCTCTTGAAGGATCTTTTTGGCTTTGGCTTTAGCTTCTTCGGGCAGCTGGTCCAGATACGGAGACAGATCGCACCACATCTGGCGATCATACCGTCCAAGAATAGCCAAGGCATTAGACGCTCTGACCAGGAGGCTGGACATGGAAGAGAACCTCTTCCCAGCATTATCCAAACGCCTTCCCTCTTTATCAGGTGGCGTGGTAAGAGGTGCCGCTGGATTTTTTAGATTTTCTCTGGGCCGCCTGTGAAATCACCAAATCCGGTTTCGGATGGCTAACCAGACAAGCGGGGCTATCATCCGGAGCTTTGTACTTCTTTTCCAGACGAGGAAGCACAGGAATGACAGTGGCCGGCGACTTCATAACCTGTAGACCCTCACTCCAGACATGGTCCACGATAGGGATCGAGCGAACAGACTTTCTGTAAGGTTCTTTGAAGTCATACAAAAACATTCCGACTGCACTGATGGAATAGGCAGATCGAAACGCTTAGAAGCCCTCTCCATTAAATTGTGAAAGCCTCCAATATCAGCTGGAGGAGAATCCGCCGGTTCTGGAACAGGAGAGGCGGGGTCAGGAATAATGTAGTCATCCCATTCCCTGTCCGGGTCAGGGATCGTCCTAGTTCCTTGGTCATCATCGGATGTGTCGTCCTGGACTGTAACCACATTCTGCTGTGGCTCCGGTAACTCCGGTAATGGAATTTGTTGAGGCTGAGGTGTAACCGGAAGAGCAAGTGGAGTTGGAGGCACTTGCCCTGTTGCCTGGCCAGAGGACTGTGTTGGAAACCTTTTCCTGTAATCCGAAAGCATGAACTGCAGGTCTGTAACGAGGGAAGATGGCATACAGACCATCTCCTGTTGATATTGATCTTGAGATCTGGATTGTGGCATATACTGTTGCTGCTCCATGTAATAGTCCTCAGAGTCCGAATCTTGATATTTCACATGCAGCTGAGATGGGCTAGGTGCATCACCATAAGGACCTTCATCTTCCTTGGAAAACTCCTCTTCCAAAAGGAGAGCCGGAGGCAGGGGTGTCACTTTCCTTGGAGAAGTCATTTCCGGGGTAATGTGACGTCTCCTGATAGAAATTGCCACATTTTGTATCGTCGACGAGGTCGTCGACGGAGCTGCCGGCCCAATGTCTGAACCGTCGACGAGGAAAGATCCACCGTCGACGGGACCGTCGTCATTATCAGGCTGGAAGCTGTCAACGTCGTCGTCGACGTTGTCGCCGTCGACACCATCAACGTCGTCATCCTCGTCGACGTGGAAGTTGTTAAAGTAGACGTCGACGACAGAATAAGAGGTACCTCAGTATGTGGCGTCGTCGATGAAGTCGTCGTCGACGAAGCCGCTGGAGACGAGGAAACTCTCGTCGACGAGCCCGTCGACGGAGCCAAAGTCGACGCCGGTGAGATTTTTGAAGTCGTCGTCGACGGTATTGATGTTGTCGTCGTCGACGAGCGAACTTTCCTGTCAGCTTTTCCCTCAGGAGGGACAGAAGCTGGTTTTTGAAAGTTTTGGCTTCTCAGAAGGCGGAGAAGAAGCAGAAGGCCCATGGCTTGTCTTCTTCACAGGTGCTACATCCACAGCAAGTCCTTCCCTCTCCTTTACACCTCGGTGAGGAGATTTGATGGGACTACGCCTGTCAGACCTATCAGAGGTCTTTTGTAAGGCTTTGGAAGGGGGTTCTGAAGAAGTAGAAGACCTACCCCTTTTTGCGATCTCCTCGACGATGTCGCAGAAGAAGCATCATCACTGTCACTTGAAACAGGATCTTTTCGTGACTTTAATTTCTGAAGCCAAGTGAGCAGACGTCCCTCACGGTCCCGTAAGGTCTTGGTTGAGAAGGTTCGACAGATCTTGCAGTCAGTAGGTTTATGGTCCGGATACAAACAATAAATACATTCTTTATGTTTGTCCTCAACATAAAGTCTCTTTTTGGAGCAGGTGGCACAAGCCTTGAAAAGAGCTTTCTTTTCCCTGTCTGACATATTGAAGATGAAAAAATAGTTGGTTGAAGAAAAACTGAGCAGAGCTCAGTGGAGACTCCCTTGCACAACGTGCGGTAGAAAATCTGAGGCTCTCTCAGGAAGGTTCTATGGGGTGAGGCTGTTCTGATTGGTTGTTCATTTCATTTGGTCTCTTTTACAAAAAGAGGTGGATATGCTACAAAATGAGATGAGGCTTAGGCCTTTTTCTTCTTTTGTACCTATTTCTATGGTATTTTTTATTTACCGGGGACTCCCATCTCGACGACGGGGAATGATACAAGCAATGGGAATCTATGAAAGTTCCAATACTGGAGTAAACACAATAACAAATACAAAGACAAATCAATGGGTGACTGAGGTGACATATAGTGCAAATAGGTGACCTTTCAAATTCAAACAGTAAACAAGACAATAACATAAATTCTCCGTCCTTTTCAGGTCTTTCACTTTAGTTACCACTATTTCTTAAATTAATTGCTATAGTGACACAGGACATGAGATGGTTGTACGTCAACATTTATATAAGTTCAGTACAAATCACTATTGATTGTGAAAGAAATAATCTGGTTCTGATCCAGTACCCTGTGGTACTTGCCCAGCGTAACCTTGTTTTGGGCACATACCACACAGGTTTTAATGCACGTGCTGATATGACTGTTATGAGTAGGCCAGCAGAATCTTCTTTTGACAAGGTCTTCTGTAACCCGTTGTCCCGTGACCAGAACTCAATGAATCATGACGAACAAGTTACTTACCTTCGGTAAAGCCTTATCTGGTACAGACTCTATCTAGCTGCAAATTCCTTACCTTAGAATTCTCCCCATGTGTCAGACTAGATCCAGAATTTTTTCATGAGCAGTACTCCTGCACGCAGGTAGCTGGCGCCATTCAGCTTGGCGTGGTGTCAGCGTCATCCACACCAGAAATGATGCATGCGGTGCCAACATAGATGCCACCCCAGCACGCTGACGTCAGTTTCTTTCCGCAACTTTCCACGCTACATGTGCGGAGCCACGAAGAACACTGGCCACTGGTGTGTGGAACTAGGGCCCTGAAAAGCGAACAGCCCTGTAGCTACAAATCTGTTTGCAGAGCTGGAAGGATGGGTGGGTTGTTAAGGAATCTGTGGCTAGATAGAGTCTCTACCAGATAAGGCGTTACTGAAGAAACTTGTTCATCTGTCAGCGACATCTAGCTGAAGATTCCTTACCTTAAAATAGATACCCCAGCAGTACCTCCCCGGAGGTAGGTCTGCCAACACAATTTTAAACCAGAAAGTGCTGCATGACTGAATTGGCAAAATGCCCATCCTAACGGACCTGACTGCCCAGGCAGTAGTGCTTGGTAAACTTGTGCAGTGAAGCCGCATCGCAGCCTGACAGGTGTCCAGAAACAGAACTCTGTGTGCTAACGCAGTGGTTGCAGCCTTCGCTCTGGTGGAGTGAGCGAGCAAACCCTCTGGGGATGCTTCTTGGCCAATGCGTAGCAGATCTTAAAGCAGAGTAAGATTCATCAAGAGATGGTTAATTTCTGTATATGGAGAAATATGGTAACCAGGTATAAAGCAAAAATGGACGCACTGCAATCTTATTTCAGGGGAGTAAATAGCTAATACAATATATGGTAGGTGCTCCTAGGAAGAGAGGGCTGGTTACCATCCACAACCCTGCAATGCCCTCCAAAAGAAGAGCAAGAAATATGAACATACAAATCCGAGCACTCAAATGTTTAAAAGATAGTCATATATACAGTAATATCGTAGTAATAGTTCACTTTAATCCAAGTTTTCAGTTCAGGCCCAAATGGTACAGTCCGAGCCTTCACATTAGGCTTGTAGTGAATATCACTGCCAGTTTGTATTCCAAAAAAGAAACAATCCAATACAATTTTCCAAACGAAGAGCAGTTGATATAATCAGCTTAAAGACAATCAGCCAACATGTGTTTCGTCAATGGGTCAATAACACCTCGACTTCTTCAGGGCTGTCGACATTAAGTAAACCATCATAATGATATATATATTCATGGTGCATGAAGACATTCCTCTCCATCACCAACCACTAGTGTTCAAAAATAAAATATACGACGATCTGGAAGCAGATTTGCTGTTTCAATGGGAAAAAGAATTGACCAATAGTTCGAATAATTTGATTAATATACTCATTGAGAACGCGGAGAGGAAAATAACCAAACTACTCTTAGATATTAGTGCGCTTGAGTTAGAGATCAAAGTACTTAACCTACCTGAAGCAACTGAAAATAACTTTGCCATACTTGAGGACATCTTAATTAAACTACAAGATGAAATCAAACAAAGGAAAGCTAGAAAGCTTAAACGTGATGAAATTGATTACAACTGTGGAAGGATAATTTAGTTAAAATGGATACTCCCCCTGAGAAAAGTGATGGCTCCTCTCATAATAGTGGAGCCTCCACTCCTTCAAGTAATCTCGCCAGCAGTGAGAGCGAGGATCTAGGAGAAGGCACATCTAACCAGGTTATGGAAAATACTTTTTTAAAAGAAGTAATGCGTATAAGAATGGGAAACAGGGATACGGGATCGAGAAACAGAGTAAAAGAAACTGCAAGACTAGAAGGGGATGTAGAGGGAAGGAGTCTGGAAAAGGAAAGAAAGGGCATGCAAACACGCTCATGGAAAAAGCAATAGATATTGACCAATGCGACTCAGGATGCCAGGAAATTAATGTCGTTAACCTGTCTGATGTTTTGCTGACTACCGAAATGCTCTCTTTGTTGAAACGTGGTTTAGGTTTTTGTCCAGTCAAAAGATGCGACTGGTATGCAGTGAAAATTGATTTCTATAAATTTACGAGATTGTTAAAACTTAAAAAGTATTTTGCAATAAACCAGCAGAAAGAACCACATCCAACCACGAGTTCAAAAGTGAGTAATTTAACTATTCAAGATGTATATGACACCCACACATTGTTAACACGTGCAGATTGTGAGGAAGATCCAATGACACTAAATAAACTTCTATCAGATTTAGAACTTAATACTAATTTATGTAATGATAGTAGACTTAGACTCAAGTCTAAATGGACACCACAACTCGCAACGGGTAATAGTATTGACATCATACATAGGGCTCTTATGCTCGACATTGACAAAAAGATTGACTCCGAAAGACGCAAAAAGAGAGGCTTCCTATATGACAATCTTACGTATTCAGAAAGGAATGCACTGAAGTCTTTAGAGGACAACAAATACCTTATTATAAGGGAAGCTGACAAAGGGGGCAATATTGTTCTAATGAACAAGGTTGATTATGATCAAGAGGTGTTTTCACAACTTAATCAGATTTATTACATGAAAGTAGACATGAACCCCCTTTCTAAAATAATGATGATGGTTAATAAAGATCTCAGACAATGGTATGAACAAGGTCTATTGAATCATGATGAATATTTGTATCTTCGAATTGAGCACCCTCGGTTTCTGTGTCTGTATACACTTCCCAAAATTCACAAGGATCCAGTGACCCCCCCCAGGCAGACCTATTGTCTCTGGTATCGGGGGCCAACTGAAAGACTTTCTCAATTCATTGACAGCTATCATAGGCCTTTAGTGATGAAATTACCATTGTATTTCAGGATACAAAACACATTCTAAATCTGTTATCGGATGTAGTTTGGGAACCAGGAATGATACTTTTAACTATGGATGTGGTTTCCCTCTACACCAATATACAACACGAATTAGGATGAGCAGCTTTGAAATATTTTCTGTGCAATAGACCAATAGAATTCTTACAACATACAGAAATGCTATTGGGTATGACTAGACTCATACTTGAGAATAATGTGTTCCTATTTAATGGGAATTGGTACAGACAACTACTTGGGACTGCCATGGGCTCTAGATTCGCTCCGTCCTATGCCAATTTCTTTATGGGGTGGTTTGAGGCGGAGCGGATCTGGGGTACCATGGGAGCAGAATGGATGGAACATCTATATTATTGGGGCAGATTTATAGATGACTGTATTCCGATTTGGACAGATACACAACAACATCTCTTGGAATTTTTTACATACTTGAACAACAATGACTGGAATTTATCATTTACTTACCAGTACAGCTTTGAAAGCATTGTTTTTCTTGATGTGAAACTATATATAGTAGGAAACAGGATATGCAGGCGAATGTATAGAAAGAGTACATCTTGTAATGCTCTGTTACACACATCCCAAGTCTCAGATTAATTCAATCCCCTTTGGTGAAATGGTCAGAGAATGAAGAAACTGCAGTGAGGATGCGGAATTTGACAACCCTCTGACAGATATATAATCTAGATTCCTTAAGAGAGGATATAATGGACTTATTGTTAATAAAGCAGCAAAAAGAGCACGGAATTTATCACTTGGTGATACATTGAAACCTAAACAGAAACATAGGAAAACTTCTAGTTCCAGTGATAAGGTCTGACTTGTGACAAATTTTTACCCTACCACAGGTGACTTGTATAATAGTCTACGTAAAACTGGCATATCCTGACTTCGGACAAAATACTGGCTCCTTTTTTGACTGAACATCCAAGCATGACTTTTAGGAGAGGCCGTACACTTGCCAACATGATTAGTCCCAGCTACCCAACACCAACTAGACAAGGCAACTGGCTTAGTGACCACATTACGGGTTTTCATAAATGTGGTCACTGTAGCACATGTAGATGGGCAGTAGACAAAGTAACGAGCTTCAATTACAATGATACAGGCAATTTCATAATTTCAATGTATATTAATTGTGCGACAAGATTTGTTGTATATGTGATTGTTTGTATATGCTCTAAAATTTACGTTGGAAGCACCATACGACCTTTAAGAGAAAGTATTGCTGAACATTTTAGGGCACTTAAAGGCAACGATTATAAATACCCGATTGTGATGCACACCATGGACATGAGTTCACAGGGACATGTTCACAATTTTAAATTCCATGCTATTGATCATGTGAAAAGTGATATCCGTGGTGGAAATAGAGAGTTGCGAATAAGACGCTGTGAAGCGTCTAGGATAATGAAATTGCGTGCTGTGGAACAGGGACTAAATATTGACAATGAAATGCAGTATGTTCTAGGGGATTAGATTACTTTTAGTCCCCTACTAGCTCCTTTCCTTCCCCCCTCACCTCCTTTTCCTTCACCCTCTAAATGTAATTTGATTATGATGCTATATTAACTTAATGAGGGTTTTTACAGAATATATTGTATTACATAATGAAAGATATATTTGATATGAGATATAATTGGAATGCATTGGTACTATAGTTATGTTAACTTGTACGAGTAACTTTTGCTACCATAGATGTATTATAATTGTATGAAGATTTTTGACTAGGATGATATTATGTACTGCAGACTGCCGCACTATAAAATATACCTTTTCTGGCACCTTTCTCATACTTTTATTATACCTTATTTCTCTTTATACACCTTTTGGCTTTCCTTTCCCCCCTTTTTGGGTTTATTTGGCACTTCAACTGGACTGTTTTGCTTTTTTCTACTATATATGGAGTTTTGGACTATTTATAGGACCCGTTTACTTAGCGACATCCTTATATCTTAATATGATTAGGGAGTTTTTATTTATTTGGAACATTACTATAGGGGACATTATTACTATTTCTCGCCTATAGATAGAATTGCGAGTATATTACTTTGGGCTCTGGAAGATATTGCTTATTATGTAGTTTTTTACTATTTAGATTTAATTACGTTTTACTCCTTTTTCTTAATTACTTATAAATTTATCCTCAGACTATTTGCGATTTCATGATAGAAGACTGCTTTATTCTGACATTTGAACTTACTATGTGGCGCCCATTACAAAATGGCTGCCATGTTTTATATGTTAGCTCACTTTTGTTTTGAGTATACGCTCTACTTCACCAATATAATGGTGCTAAAGTTGTAATTTAGTACTTTATTTATTCCTGTTTGTTTATTATTATTGTTTATGTTTGGATTTCACTTGATGGCAATTCGTAAATTACGTTTACTTATTGGGGTTATTACTTGTTATGCCCCCTTTCTTGATTTGATTTTGATTTTCTTTTTTATTTTATCTCCTTTTACAACATTTATATACATATATTTATATGTGGTTATTTACATATAATGATTGACTACATAATTTGACATACATCGTCATTGCGATCATTAACGAGGAACCGCTTTAAGATGGCCGCAATGATTTTCTAGACTGATGCACACTAGCAATTCGTAAATTACGTTTACTTATTGGGGTTATTACTGGTTATGCCCCCTTTCTGATTTTCATTTTTTTTATTTTATCTCCTTTTACACCATTTATATACATATATTTATATGTGGTTATTTACATATAATGATTGACTTCATAATTTGAGATACATTGTCATTGCGATCGATAACAAGGAACCGCTTTAAGATGGCTGCGGTGATTTTCTAGACTGACGCACACTAGCACTACGTAAAGAGGGCTATTTATTGGACCTCCAATATGGCGCGTGTGGTCCACGCTACCTGAACACGAGGAGTACTCTCCTAGCAGACATACTCTTTCTTGGATAACTGTAAGTAATTTGCGCTGATACTCGTATGTTCGCTTGTTAACCAGTTCTTAATTTGTCTTATACACTTGGAGCACTCTCCTTGCCGGTATGTGCCCACAGATAACTATAAGTGATGTTGCGTTACTTTTCTCGTCCAGGCATTGTTATACACGTAGTTTCTTTATTCGTAACGACCTGGGTCGTTTTTTAACTATTTTATGAAACCGGACGCGCAGTATGGCATGGTATACTACTACTGGTGTTGTTTTGCTGTCTCTTGTTGTTAGATTCATACCACTCGTTATGAACAATAGGGATTCACAACCCAATATTAATTAGGCTTCATGTGGGGATTAACATTTGATTACTCGCTTTTGCGTTTGTATTTTTTCTTGCCCCTCTTTCCTTCCCTTATGGCAATTTGATTTCTTGCACTTTAACTGTGTGTTAATTTTGATCCAGGACTCTGGTGATTTTCTTCTCGACTGGATTCTAGCATTATAGTGCTTAATATACCCGATATTGATTATGTGGATGGATTCCCACACACCAATGTACCAGGTTATTATGACCGTTTTGACATATACACCATAATGGGTCACTCGGAGATGTGGGTCCTAAACACTTGTGTTCTAAGGCGTTTGTGCTTTGTGATGTATGGTTCTGTCTTTAGCCTTAATCACAGTGGCTCCATGGTTTAAGGCACTCATAATGGTTCTCTCCCCCCTTTTTCCCATGCACATTGGGCTTTGGGCTCCACTTCATAAAATCTATGCATGACTCTAATTGCATATAACACAATTCTATTAAGTTTATGCACTTGGATGTGAATCCTACTTTTTTCTTTTTTTTCTTTTCCTTTTTCTCTCCGGTCT
The DNA here is from genome assembly GCA_963921515.1 of Calotriton arnoldi. Taxonomy (NCBI): domain Eukaryota; kingdom Metazoa; phylum Chordata; class Amphibia; order Caudata; family Salamandridae; genus Calotriton; species Calotriton arnoldi. The sequence goes on along the minus strand of CAWUFW010016616.1, from coordinate 124,025 downwards.
TTATTTTTCAACACTAGTGGTTGGTAATGGAGAGGAATGTCTTCATGCACCATGAATATATATCCTTATGATGGTTTACTTATTGCCCGCAGCCCTGAAGAAGTCGAGGTGTTATTGACCCATCGACGAAACACGTGTTGGCGGATTGTCATTAAGCTGATTATATCAACTGCTCTTCGTTTGGAAAATTGTATTGGATTGTTTCTTTTTGGAATACAAACTGGCAGTGATATTCACTACAAGCCTAATGTGAGGACTCGGACTGTACCATTTGGACCTCAACTGAAAACTTGGATTAAAGTGGACTATTACTACGATATTACTGTATATATGACTATCTTTTAAACATGAGTGCTCGGATTTGTATGTCGATGGTTCATTTCTGCACTGCATTCCCTTTCTTGGCTTCAACATACACCACGAAGAGTTGCTCTTCCACCCGGAATGTTTTTGTGCGGTCAAGGTAGAACAACAACACTCATTTTGGGTTTAGCCAGTGGAGTCTCTTCTCTTCCTTAGAGGGGTGAAGCGGAGTGTAAAAGGTAGGCAAGATGATGGACTGGCATAAATGGAATGGGCTGACCAACTTCAGCAAGAAGGATGCTCAGGTCTGAATGACCAGCTTGCCTGGGAAGAAATACACGCACGGAGGCTGAGATGACAACTGATGCAGTTCACTGACCCTCTGGGCAGAAGTTATTGCCACCAGAAAGGCCATATTGATGGTGAGAGGCCTAAGAGGGCAGGTATATAGAGCCTCAATGTGAGCGCACATGAGAAAGGTAATAACCAAGTTAAGGTCCCATTGAGGCATAATGAAGGGAGCAGGAGGAAACGTGATGCAGACCTTTAAGGAACCTATTTACAATAGGGGTTTGAAAAGTGAAGGCTGACCTGGCAGTCGCAGAAAGGCAGAGATAGCAGACAAATATCCCTTCAACGTGCCCAAGGGTTAGGATGAACAAAAGAACTTGTGAAAGGGTTGCAGATAAAGGGTCCAACCTGTTTAGCTGTACACCATGCCACAAACTTGCTCCAACAGTCCGCATATGCCATTTTGGTGGAGGGACGCCGAGCTGCCAAAATAACATAACAGACTTCGGACGGAAAGTCAAAGGCTGTCAACTGGTGCCGCTCAATCTCCACGCATGAATGCGGAGCGTTGACCGGTTCGGGTGGAGAAGCTCACAAGACTGACTGGGCCTGGTTGTTCCTGAACTCTGGGAATGAGGGCTATTGGCAGAAAGGTGTACAATAGGCTAGAGCCGCCTTGGAAACTCCATTGCACAGAAGTGTTGACATTGCGCGTTCTTGGCGGTGGCGGACAGATCTAACCAAGGCTCTCCCCACTGCTGACAGAGATCTTGCAACACCTCCAGTTGGAGACGTCATTCGTGTTCTCCTATGCATCTTTGGCTGAGTCCATCTGCTCTGGCGTTCAGAGAGCCCGCTAGGTGTTGAACCATCAGGGAAATGCCCTGACGTTCCAGACCTGTCCAGAGGTTCAGAGCCTCTTGACAGAGGATCCACTACGCCGTTTGTTTTAGTACCACAAGGCAGTAGTGTTGTCTGTGAACACCTGTACTAGCCTTCTCTTGGTGGAGGGTAGAAAGGCTTGAGCCAAAAAGGGGGGCGGGGTGGGGGGGGGAAACAATCACAGAAGCTGCAAACAAAATATATAGTGACAAACATGAAATTGCAACTATACAACTGCGACAAAACCAAGTAGGCCAATAATAGCAGGAAGAGAGTCGTAAAAAGAAAAAAAAAAGGGGAAACAATGTGCAGAGTCCAAAGGATCAAGGAACATATAGGGCAACATATTTATTATCAGTGGGCAACTTACCGATCAGTCCAATACTAAGGAAAGGAAGCAGGGAGACCATCATGAGCCTGGGAGTGCTGTGTCCTTCTCATCGAGGTCATCCCCACCAAAGGTCAGCCTCAATAGATAGTCTCGTAGCAGCTGCTATATGTCTCTCGGCCGCGACGTCAGGGTTGCATTCAGGCATAGATTTCACTTGTAGTGTTGCAATAAACAAGGTCTCGAATCCAAGCTGCCTCAGTGGGATGTGTATTGCTGCCCAATGTAGGGCCACCTGTCTTTTAGTGCAATAGCTGTAAAACGATGTATGCCCGCCGGTAGGGTTTAACATATCCAAGGAGAGCCAGCAACGAGTCAGTGATGTGAATTTGGCCAGTTATGCATGATAATGTGGTATGCACAATCTCCCAGAAACCTCGTACGGAACACAATTCCAAGCCATGTGAGCAAAATCTGCACGTTCCGCAGTACATTTAGGACAGCAGTGTGTCCTGGTCGGATGTAGTCTGGACAATGCCCCGGGGGTAGTGTAAACACGGTGTAGCTATTTATAATTAGGGCTCCCGGTTTTCCGTTTTTACGGATTTTTACATATAAATACAGACGGAAAACTATATTTCCTTTGTCTGTATTTATATTTAGAAAACGGCAAAATACTTGCAAATTTTGCCGCGCTGCCATGCTCCAGTGCACAAGACCGTGTACATCACGCGTGACGCCATACACAGAGAATGCGCGCAATGCTGTGATGCCGGTCTTTCACAGAATCATCCCGGAGCGTGCTGTGGTCAAGGGGCTGAGCTGTCTATCCTGGTCGGCGCGCCGCTAGTGCCCAGCAGCGCACCAGATCTCACACCAGCCTGTCAGAGAGCTACAGGCTCTGCGGACTTAGTGACGGCGCGGCTGAGTGCTCGGCACTGAAAGTATTCTTAAAAGTAGATGTTGGACCGGAACCTCAGCTGCTCACCCGACTGGACCCAAAACAAGTTAATGCGGCAGACTAATGCGCTTGTCACTGAAAACTCCAGTGAGGTCAGCACAGACTGACTCTGACTGCAATGTGAGACTGCAGAATTCAGCTGTTAAACAGGGCATGCACAGGCCGCTGAAGATGAATGATCATCATGACCGCAGGGCACTAAAAAAGCTATTTTTTTTAGAAGCAGAGAATACCTCACTCCACCAGGCACTTACTCTTTGCGAGGCAAGTGGCAATTCGGTACAGGCTGCCTCGTGGCCTCAATGACTCTGAATCACCTGCGGCAACGCCTGGAGTGATTCTGAGAGCGGCTCAGCTGCAGAGTGGACCACGGTGTGTTCTGGGCTGCTGAGTGACGAACCACTTCGGCGATCCCTGCACTCAGCTGCTGGCCGACAGTGGGGTGATGGGTCGGGTCCGGTCACAGGATCATTTAAAATGATTACCAACCCATGGTGCGAGCAGGGCCGAGCTGCGCTGCCACTGCCAGCAGCCAAAACTAACTTTATTGAACTGCCGCCCGCTCGGCTAGTGCCGTGGGCGGCAGGACGTCCCACCAATTAAAGTGTGCATCACAAAAGGCAGCTCTTTACGTTTCAGTGATTAGGCCACTGAGCACAGGGGGTCCTGTTGACACTGCCCGCAGTCTGGTAAGAAGAGGTGAAAAAAAACAAAGACTCGTTAACAAGTGAATGGCCTTTTTAAAGACCTGTGAAGTACTCGGGTGTGGCTGGCAGCTCAAAAACTGTGTGTGTGCGCCCGGGAAGCTGTCTCAGCCCGGGCTGACACACAGGACGGGTGGGGAGGAAGGGGGGGGGTGCTTTGAGCCCATTGGGTGTTGCGTGCCTGATGGGAGAGATGGCCCCAGTGTGCAACCGGGAAACCTGTACAATCCATGCTATGCGGTCTGATCACTTGGAAACTAGTCAGCGCAATTTGAGTGCTTGGCATGGATGTTTTGACTGGTTTGTGAAACAATGCAGGGGAGACAGCTACCTACAGATCTGTACATTCATCCTCACAGTTCGACCAAATAGAACACTAATCCCCTCCAGCAGAGCCCTAGCCAAGCAATTGATTGACATTCGTCAAAATGGATTCCCTCATCCTTGCAAGCAGCTATTGCCCTCCGAGGTCTTCCCTCTCGTACATTGACGGTGGCAGTGCCCTCACATAACCAAGCGCATATGTGCATTGTCAATTTAAATAAATGTGGAAATTTACTAGCTGTAGCGTCATCTTTTGCTTGTGGCAAAAATAAATATGGATAAAAACAGAAAAAATGCCCCAAAAATAAATATGGATAAATACAGACGGAAATGGCAAAAAAATAAATACCATAAAACCGGGAGCCCTATTTATAATGCAACAATTTGTGGCAGTGATTATTAGAGACCAGCTTAGTCTGCCCACAGGGAAAATACCATGTTTTATCAGGAAGGGGTGTCCCAAATCTCTTTCCCAGGCCGCTCTGGCCTTTTGTGCTACTATAGGTTTCAACTGTAGGGCATTGTGGTATAGGCGGGATAACAGATGTGTATTGTCTGGAGAGGTAATAAGTAACAAGAGGGGAGGGAAATCCTTGGGCTCCATGGGCTAGGATGACAAAGTAGAACGCAGAGTGCCCTGTAGCCGATGCAATATAAATCTGTCCATGTGTGATGTGGTATGTCCCTCCATTAGGGCTGTGATAGACTGTAAGGTGGAGTTTGCGAAAAGATCGCTCATATTGTGTAGGTGGTGTGCAGTTAATGTGCGTTGGGTTATGCCCTCAAGAGTAAGTGGGAGCCTCGAGTTATTGGATAGGGGGATATGCGGGAAGCATAAGGTGTCATAGCCCAGGTAGCTGGTAAGTCTGGTGTAGCAAGTAGTGAGTAGCGTCTGTTTTGCTTTGGAGTAGCTATACAAGGTGTGCTTTCCCACCCACGTGTGAATTGGGTTCAATGTACCAACGCTGACTGTGAAAGACAGGTTATTGTAGCCCTGCAGAGCACTACTCAATGTGTTATTGGAATAGAGTTATTGCTTTTGAGTTACTAATGATCCACAGGAAAGAGTCAGGGGCACTGTGGTAACAGTAACAAACCTATTTCGCTATTCTATTGAAAGCAAAGAACAGTTACAATGAGGAGCTATGGAATTACTATCTGCAAGCAAGTTCAAAAATAGCAGGGGTTGTTGGTCTATTATTAATGACCTAGATCATGAAGGAAATAAGGCCCATGGTGCCAATATCATGGAGGCCACCTGGGTCGACCACATAACCAACCTGTATGGATCCCAGTCGGTAGGCACACTTGATCCATGGGTATCCCAAAGGAACCGATTTCCAGGGAAAACTGAGGGCAAAGTAGGAAGTCGGACCCATGAAAATCAGCAAAGGCCTACCATGGTACTCAGTAGGGGTTCTACATTACATTGTTCTCTTCTAGCATGGTGCGGCTTGAATAGGAAGAGAGATCAGCCCTCCTCAAATGGATTAAATGTAACGGGGTGCAGGGTCCAAACTGCCTGTAAAACGCCATCTTTAGGGCCGACCCCGACCTGTGGTCACTGGTGCTGACTGCCCTCTACAATGAAGTCATCCTGACCAGGGCCATCCTAGATTGACAAGGAAGTATCTTGCAAGCCATCTGTAAGAGCACCCCCTTCCCATAGAATAACCCGCAAATTACTGTTTAATTGCTCTAACAGACGTACAGGCAAAAGTATTTGCCTCTCACCTACTAGATGCGCTAGAAGCCTGGGCAGCTGCAGCGCATCTCATTCCACCGAATCAAACTGGATTTCGCAAAGGCCCATCGCCCACTACCAACCTGCTTGTGCTGATGCTCCTGGTCGAGAACGCCATATCAATCAAACACAAGCTTTACATCTGTTCATTGATTTAAAGGTGGCCTTAGGCACTGTTCCAAGGGAATTGCTCTGATTAAAGCTAGGCGCAAGGGGTGCACCACCACAACTCCTGTGTAGTGTAGTTCCTATTTCCCTAATAGGCTCTGCGCATTGGAATAATATACCCTATAGGTTTGACATAGGACTGAGGTCAGTATGTCCCTATCGAGTATATTAAACTTAATTTACTTTGTACCAGCTAACTCAGAGGCCACTAGAAACTCCTTGTAAACAAGAAGGGAGTAGTTTCTGGCAACCGCATAAACATGACAACTTTGTTTCCCTTTAGAATCGGAACACTCTCAGAATCGTGGAAACAACAGATAACAGTTTCACTCAGCTAATCGTGCATGCTTAGATTCTTCAGAGTTACACAGAAATAATAGACGGGCGTTTCAATAAAAGGATTTATTGAACAGTCTTGTTTCTCGTGTAAGAGATGGATAAGTTACTTACCTGTAATCCTAGTTCTCTTCCAGGGGTATACTCATCAAAGTCATAAGCACTGAATAATCTCCGCCCACGTGCGGGAACCCGGAGCATATATAAAAATACATATATATGTGTATGTAGTAGAAAAGGAGTACATAGTACGAAATAATACACACATATACATGTATTACATAAAAAATATGCAGCCTCAAACATATCCAATAGGCTAAGAAGCCAGAATTACATGTATTTCTCTAGTATGAAAATGCCATATAAACATATAATGTAAGAGAAGGACATGTACAGTAAGAGCATTCCGCAAAAAACCTTTTATTTTCATCAAGAAAACAGTAATGCCAGGCAATTAGCCCAAATAAGGCTGCATAAATAAATAACATCCCTGTACAGAAAAGGAAAAACTGGCACCTCGCCTTTAAGGCCTCAGAGACTCTGAGCACTATGCCTTTAAGACCTCCAGGAGCCCCTGCTCCCATCATGCACCACAGGTGACAGTTAGGTCAGTTCTTTTGTACGGTATAAGAAACCTGTAGGAACCTGCATCAAAGATGCAAGAATATCGAGTAAACTGTTAATGCTCGTCCGGGGAGGAGGGCAGGTTGCTTATGACTTTGATGAGTATACCCCTGGAAGAGAACTAGGATTACAGGTAAGTAACTTATCCTTCTCTTCCAGGGGATACTCATCAATAGTCATAAGCACTGAATAGAGTAGCAAGCCCATACCCACTTCCGTGCGGACGAGCAAAACACAGAGAACTCAATTGAGATACACATTTTAAACAGTATTTGCAAACAAGTTTCTCAGCGAGGCCTGCCCAACCTGAGCATCTGCCTGCGTGTCAGCATCTAAACAGTAGTGGCGAGTAAAGGTATGAACTGATCGCCATGTAGCTGCTTTACAAATCTCTGCCATGGGGACATTCCTCAGGAGAGCCATGGTAGAAGCTTTCCCCCGAGTGGAATGTGCCTTAGGCTTCCCCGGAAGGGATTTGTTGGCCAATTGGTATGACAGTAGAATACAAGAAACTATCCATCTAGAAATGGATCTCTTGGAAGCTGCAGAACCTGTATTAACAGGACCATAGTTAATAAACAAACGTTCCGAATTCCTCAGTGTCTTTGTTTTGTCCAAATAAAACTTCAGAACCCTCTTGAGATCTAGTGAGTGAAGAGATCTTTCCGGAGGATTCGAAGGATTCGGAAAAAAGGTAGGTAAAGTGATAGTCTGGTTAATATGGAAGTCCGAGACCACTTTAGGCAAAAAGCTAGGATGAGTTCTGAGACCTACTCTGTTAGCGTGAAACACAGTATAAGGTTCCTTACAGCAAAGAGCCTGGATCTCACTGACCCTGCGAGCAGATGTAATGGCCACCAGGAACGCGGCTTTCCATGTTAAATGCTGTAAGGAAGCTTTATGAATAGGCTCGAAAGGAGACCCCATCAACTTTGTTAACACAATGTTAAGCTCCCAAGGAGGAGAGGGAGACCTGACTGGTGGATAAACCTTTTTAAGCCCTCAAGGAAATCCTTTACCACCGGAATTCTAAACAAAGAAGCCTGGTGGGGGACTTCCTATAGGCTGTGATTGCTGCAAGGTGGACTTTGATAGAAGAGAACTGAAGACCAGATCTAGCCAAATGCAGCAAATAGGGTAAAATCACCTGTTCCTGACCCCGGATGGGATCATGTCCATTGTCCACACACCATAGGAAGAACCGCTTCCACTTGAAGGCATATGATTTCCTCGTGGAAGGTCTTTTCGCTTCTTTGAGAATAGCCATACAGTCTGGATTCAATTGTAGGTGTCCATATTGTATGACTTCAGGAGCCATGCTGTCAACCGGAGGGAGGACAGATTGGGATGGAATACTCTCCCTGCCTGTTTGGATAGGAGATCCGGGCGGCATGGCAACCTCTTGTGTGGTACTTCCGATAGTTGAAGGAGGTCCGGAAACCACCACTGGCGAGGCCACTCCGGGGCTATTAGGATCATCCTGGAGGTGGTCCTGTACAGCTTGTTGATTACAACTGGTATCAACGGAATCGGTGGAAAGGCGTACAGTAAGCTCTGAGACCATTCGATCAAAAGGGCATTCCCTCGAGATCCTTGTTGGGGAAACCTGGATGCGAAGGCGGGGCATTTTGCGTTTACCGCGTCTGCAAACAGGTCGATGTCTGGCGTTCCCCATTCTCGAAAGATGCTTTGAGCGACTTCGTTGTTGAGAACCCAATCGTGGGCTTCGACGAAGTCTCTGCTGAGGAAGTCCGCCTGGGAGTTGAGAGAGCCCGGTAGATGAATGGCTACTATTGACAGGTCTCTCGCTAGAAGCCAGTTCCATATGGTTTGAGACTCTATGGAGAGTGTCCTTGATCGGGTACCTCCCTGTTTGTTCAAATAATACATTGTCGTTGTATTGTCCGTTTGGATCAGAATGGAGCGAGACTTGAACGACGGAACCAGGGACTTGAGTGCTAGATGTACTGCTCTCAGCTCTAGCAGGTTGATGTGGTAGCTCTTTTCGGAGTCGGACCATAGACCTTGTACTTGCAGAGGGCCCATATGAGCACCCCAACCCTGGAGAGAGGCGTCCGTGACTAAAGTCTGGGTTGAAGGGTCCTGATGGAAAGGGACTCCCTTCATCAGGTGCGATCGCTTCATCCACCACCGGATGGAGTCTTTGGCTGATTGATGGAGAATTACCTGATCCTCCCAGCGCCCTGATACTTGCATCCACTGGTCCTCCAAACATTGTTGTAGTGGACGCATGTGTAATCGTGCGTTTGGTACTATAAAGATGCACGATGCCATCGATCCCAGTAGTGATGACACCTGTCGAACTGTTGGGAGATGCGTGTGAAGAAGAGTCAGACATTTTCCTTGGATTGATGACAATCTCTCCTCCGAAGGACACACGCTTGCTTTTTGGTGTCCAGGAAGGAGCCTAGGTAATGGATCTTTTGCGTTGGATTTAGTATGGATTTCTTGAAATTGACGTGAAGGCCCAAGTTGTGGAGAAGCTGAAGGCAGCACGTGAGATGATCCTGCAGCAGAGTTGGAGATGAGCTCTTCAGGAGCCAGTCGTCTAGGTAAGGATATATGAATATTTTCTGCTTGCGGAGAAAAGCGGCCACCACAGTCATACATTTGGAGAATGTTCGGGGAGCTGATTTGAGCCCGAACGGGAGAACTGAGTACTGGTAATGTTGAAAAGACACTCGAAAGCGTAGAAATTTGCGATGTTTCTTTGAGATTGGTACGTGGAAGTATGCATCCTGCAAGTCGATGGAGCACATCCAATCCTCTTGATGAAGCTGTGGGAAAATTTGATGGAGTGCCAACATTCGAAATTTTTCTCTGCGAATGTATTTGTTCAACAGTCTCAAGTCCAGAATAGGACTGTATTCTGTGGCGGGGCCTCTTTTTCTTACAAGGAAGTAACGAGAGTAGACTCCTTGATTTCTTTGAGGAGCGGGGACTTTTTCTATAGCTCCTTTCTTCACTAAGGTGTTTATCTCCTTTTGTAACAATCGTTTGTTGTGGTGAGAAATGCCTCTCGGACCTTGACCTTGGCTGGTAGGTCGCTCCCCCACCACACAGCTCCGTCTGTGTGCCCTGCTGCTGCCCCTGATTGTGCTCGTTTTTCCTTTCTGTGCCCCCCTGCTGCCCCTGATTGTGCTCATTTTTTCCTTTCTGTGCCCCCCTTGCTGCCCCTGATTGTGCTCGTTTTTCCTTTCTGTGCCCCCTTGCTGCCCCCGATTGTGCTCGTTTTTTCCTTCTGTGCCCCCCTTGCTGCCCCTGATTGTGCTCGTTTTTCCTTTCTGTGCCCCCCTTGCTGCCCCTGATTGTGCTCGTTTTTCCTTTCTGTGCCCCCTTGCTGCCCCTCATTGTGCTAGTTTTTCCTTTCTGTGCCCCCTTGCTGCCCCTCATTGTGCTAGTTTTTTCCTTTCTGTGCCCCCTTGCTGCCCCTGATTGTGCTCGTTTTTTTTCCCTTTCTGTGCCCCCTTGATGCCCTGATTGTGCTCGTTTTCCCTTCTGTGCCTGTTTCCCGCCGCTGCGCCCCTGCGGCCCCGCCCCCTCACTGCCCATTCGCTGCCCCATTCCCTGCTCCTCCCTCCCACCTCCCCATTTATGGCGGCCGCTGTGCGCGCCGAAGGCGCGCCTAAGGCAAGCCCGTCTGCGCCCGTCCGCGCCGTGACCGCGCCCAGCGCCAGACCCCCTGGTCCGGGCATCCCCCGCGCCCGCCACATCAACAGACGCCGATACAACGCCAGCACCCTCCACGCACTCAACCCCGGAAAAGATCACGCCTGCTACCAGGCCACCCCGAAGCGCACCCAAGGCCCTTCACCTGCCGGAACTGCAGCTTCGCCAGCACCCACCCCGCCAAACCACCGCCCAGGAAAGAACCCAACTACCTCAGATGCATCCTCCTCAACACCCGCTCCGCCCGCAAACACGCCATCGAACTCTGGGACCTTCTCGACTCAACCTCCCCAGACGTCGCATTCCTGACGGAGACCTGGCTGAATCCCACTTCAGCCCCCGACATCGCCATTGCCATCCCGGACGGATACAAGATCACCCGCAGGGACCGCACCAACGGAGTCGGAGGAGGCATCGCCATCGTCCACAGGAACACCCTCAGAGTCTCAACCAACACCGACGACACCCTCAGCACCGCCGAACACATGCACTTCCAGATCCACACCGATCCCAACACCACCCTCAGAGGAACCCTCATCTACAGACCCCCCGGACCCCGACCACAGTTCAGCGATTCCATCGCTGACTTCGTCAGCACACACGCCATCGCCTCCACGGACTACATCCTCCTCGGGGACCTGAACTTCCACCTCGAGAACAACAAGGACACCAACTCCACTACCCTGATCGACAACCTCGCCACCCTCGGACTCAGACAGCTCGTGACTACACCCACCCACGCCGCCGGCCACACGCTTGACTCCATCTTTTCCGCAAGCCCACACGTCTCCTTCAACCACACCTCCGAACCCCACTGGACTGACCACCACTGCATCCACTTCACCTACAGGAAGCCCACCACGCACTACCGCATTGAACAAATGCCTCGCCGCTGCTGGAGCAGAGTCACGGAAGACCAGCTAACCACAACCCTCGCCCTGAGCCCACCCGCCGAACCCTCCGACCCCGACACCGCCGCCCGCAACCTCAGACAGTGGATCGACGACTGCGCCAACACCCTCGCCCCGCTCAAGAATCCGCCCAACAGCCACACCAGCAAGAAAGCCACCTGGTTCACCGAAGACCTCCAGGCCTCCAAACGAACATGCCGAAAGCTGGGGAAGATCTGGCTCCACGAACGGACAGCGGACAGCTACGCCGCCCACAAGAGCGCCACCCGCAGTCACCATCACCTCATCAGATCTGCCAAAAGGGCCTCACTCAAAGACCGCCTAGACAACAACGCACACAACAGCAAAGAGCTCTTCAACATCGTGAACCCCAGCTCCAACACCAACGACATCCAGCCGTCGCGAGACCTGTGCGACTCACTGGCCACCTTCTTCCACTGCAAAATCGCCGACATCCACGACAGCTTCAACACCACGACCGCCCCGGCAACCACCGAGACCACTGCCCCCACAACCACCAACCGCCTGCTCTCCTGGACCAACATCAACGACGAGGACACCAGCGAGATCATGAACACCATCCACTCAGGTTCACCGCTAGACCCGTGCCCTCACCACATCTTCAACAAAGCCAGTACAGCCATCGCGCCCCATCTCCGGAAAATAATCAACATCTCCTTCGAGACAGCAACCTTCCCGGAAAGCTGGAAGCACGCCGAGATCACCGCCTTACTCAAGAAACCCAAGGCAGACCCCAAGGACCTCAAGAACTTCCGACCCATCTCTCTGCTCCCGTTCCCTGCGAAGGTCACCGAGAAAATCGTCAACAAACAACTGACCCGCTACCTCGAGGAGAACAACATCCTGGACCCTTCCCAGTCCGGCTTCCGCAGCAACCACAGCACCGAAACCGCCCTCATCGCCGCCACCGATGACATCAGGACCCTGCTAGACAACGGAGAAACAGCAGCCCTCATCCTCCTGGACCTATCAGCCGCCTTCGACACGGTCTGCCACCACACACTACGAACACGCCTTCACGACGCCGGGATCCAAGAGAAGGCCCTGGACTGGACCACATCCTTCCTTTCTGGCAGAACACAAAGCGTCCGCCTCGGCCCCTTCCGATCCAAGGCCACCAAGATCATCTGCGGCGTACCCCAAGGCTCCTCCCTCAGCCCAACGCTGTTCAACATCTACATGGCACCCCTCGCCCACGTCGCCCGACAGCACAACCTCAACATCATCTCCTACGCCGACGACACCCAGCTGATCCTCTCCCTCACCAAAGACCCTCACACCGCCAAAGCCCACCTCCACGAAGGAATGAAGGCCGTCGCCGAATGGATGAGGACCAGCCGCCTGAAGCTGAACTCGGACAAGACGGAGGTCCTCATCCTTGGTTCCAACCCTTCAGCCTGGGACGACTCCTGGTGGCCAACATCACTGGGAACAGCCCCGCCACCCACCGACCACGTACGCAACCTAGGGGTCATCCTCGACCCCACCCTCTCCATGACTAAGCAGGTCAACGCCGTTTCCTCATCCTGCTTCAACATCCTCCGAATGCTCCGCAGGATCTTCAAGTGGATCCCCACCGAAACAAGAAAAACAGTCACCCAGGCCCTCGTCACCAGCAGGCTGGACTACGGAAACGCCCTCTACGCAGGAACGACGGCTAAGCTCCTGAGACGGCTGCAACGCATCCAGAACGCCTCTGCACGTCTTATCCTCGACATCCCCCGACGCAGCCACATCACACCCCACCTGAGAGACCTGCACTGACTCCCTGTCAACAAGAGGATAACCTTCAAGCTCCTCACCCACGCACACAAAGCACTCCACAACTCCGGACCAGCCTACCTCAACAGACGACTCAGCTTCTACACCCCCACCCGCCAGCTCCGCTCGACCAGCCTCGCCCTCGCCACAGTCCCCCGCATCTGGAAAACGACCGCCGGCGGCAGATCCTTCTCCCACCTCGCCGCCAAGACCTGGAACACCCTCCCCACCAACCTCCGACAGACCCAAGACCTACTGGCCTTCAGAAGACTCCTCAAGACCTGGCTCTTCGATAAGTAGCAGCACCACCCCCCTCTTCCCCCAGCGCCTTGAGACCCTCGCGGGTATGTAGTGCGCTTTATAAGTGACATGATTGATTGATTGATTGATCGGAGGTATTGATGGAGGAGGAGTTATGAATCTGAGAAGATAGCCATTCTGAACAATGTTGATGACCCATTTGTCTTTTGTTATACGTCTCCACTCCTCCAGATGTAATGAAACACTTCCTCCCACCGGAGTGGACAACAGCTTTGGAGGAAGACACATCTCATTGCTTTTGTGGCTGCTTTGGTGCTGTTGACTGTTGTTTGTTTCCACCTCTGCCACGTCCAGGTCTACGTTGCTGGAACTGGGATCTTTGTTGCGTCTGACCTTGGTTCTGCGATGACCAGTTAGATGATTGACCTCGCTGTTGAAAAGAGCGTTTATCATAGGGGCGAAAACGACGACGAAATTCTTTCTTCTTTTCGAGGCCTACAGCCTTGAGAGTATCCAACTCAGTTTTCATTTTTGCCATTTCGTCGTCAGCATGTGAACCAAACAACGATGATCCATTAAAGGGCAGATTGGCTATCTTTCTTTGAGCATCGGGCTTGAGACCTGTGAGTCGAAGCCAGGCTGATCTTCGGGAACAAACGCCATGTGCGTACCCATGAGCTGCCAAATCTGCAGAGTCGGCCGCTGTACTAATGATCTGATTAGCAACCAGGCCACCTTCCTGTACAATCTCTAGAAAATCCTTTTGATCCTCTTTGGGTCATTTGTCTGTGACTCTCGTCAGAGAGTCCCATAAAGACCGGTCATATCGTCCCAGTAGAGCGGCTGCACTAGCCACTCTCATAACGGATCCTGATGTATTGCACATTCGCCGTCCCAAAGAATCCATGTTTTTGCTGTCCTTCTCTGGAGGAGCAGATGACATAGAGGTATTTGCATGTGCTTTTCTGGCGGCGGCGACTATAAGAGAATCCGGTGGCGGGTCAGACCGCAGAAACAAAGGATCTTGGTCTGGGGCCTTATACTTTTTTGAAATTCTTGCGGGACCCGAGCCCACTGTGGCAGGTGTCAAAAAAATCTTCATCGCAGGCTCTAATAATCCTGGTACCAAAGGTAGAAGAGGCTTTGCAGAAGCCCGATGGTGCAAAGTTTCGAATATAACGGATGTAGAAACCTGAGGCACAGTCATGGTTATATTCAATTTGCTGGCACCTCTACAGAGAACCTCGTTGAATGTCCCCATATCATCAACAGGAGAAACTCTGGATGGTGGGGTTGACGATATAGTAGGGGAATAGTCTCTATACGATGACCTTGTTGATGAGGTCGTTGTAGGAGACCTCTGTCTTCTCCTTGGCGTATGTGATCGGCTGGGTTCTGAGCGTTCTTTTGAACGTGAATGCCGTCTTAATGGAGATCTGGAACGCCTCGGGGACCTACCAGCGGAAGATCTTGCGGATTCCGTGGGAGGAAGTCTTTCAGTAGATCTGGGTTTGTTCTTCCAGTGCCTAATGTCCTCCAACCATCTGGGTGACATATTGATGGGAGGAGATTTGTCTCTCGCCGGAGAGCCCTCCGGTGTAACCTGAATAATAGTTATACCAGGCGAGGAAGAAGCTTCCCTCGACGTCGACCGTGATTTTGAAGATGATTTTTCTAAACCTTCAGCTGGAATAACTTGCTTGTCCCTCGACGTCGAACGCCTCGAAGTCGAACCAGAATGAGCCACCATCGACGACGACCGTGGAGGTGAAACTCTTGACGGTGGAGATCTATGGGACGAAGCCCTCGACGTCGGTCTCTTCGACGACGACCGCTGGTGTTCATGCGGTGTCTTCGACGTCGACCCTGCCCTCGACGTAGACCGCTGACGGGTCCGAGAGGGTGAATTGTAGAGACTCGACGCCGACCTTCGAGAAGGGGGCGGAGATCTCGACGTCGACCTCTGAAATACTGTCGACGGACGTTTCGACGTCGACCGAGGTCTATCATGCTTCGAGCCCGAAACATGTCTCGACGTCGACTTACTTTTCGACGGCGTACTCCTCGACGGCGATTTTGCCTTCGACGTCGATCTCGATGTCGGTCTCACTCTCGACGGCGATCTTGCCTTCGACGTCGATCTCGATCTCACTTGGGTCATAGCTCTCGACGTCGACTTACTTCTCGACGGCGATCTTGTCTTCGACGCCGACCTGACTTGTTTGGTTGGTCTCGACGTCGACGACATGCTATGATGTTTTTCTTACTTCCAGATTTTGGTGAAGTAGATTTTCGCCGTTTCCTTGGAGAAGAGGGCCCTCCAGATGGATGATGACTTTCTGGGCCACTTTTCTTTCCTTTCACCATCAAGGCTAGAAGTCTGATCTTCTCTCTGTCTTTCAATGTTCGACTTGAAAGTTGACGACAGTGGTAGCATGTCTCTGTGTCGTGAGAAGAAGGTAGACACACGACACAGACCGAATGAGGATCGGATTTGGCCATCTTCTTCCCACAGGAAGGACATTTATCGAATAAAGGTGGCATATCTGACTAAAAAGAATGGTCAATTAGTCAGAAAAAGACTGGTATTAAAACCAGTAAAAAGAAATATTTTTAGAAATATAAATTCTGACTGGAAAAGTCAAAATCAGTTAAGCTCAAGCTCCAGGTTCCTCACAGAAGGAGCCGGAAAAAAGAACTGACCTAACTGTCACCTGTGGTGCACGATGGGAGCAGGGGCTCCTGGAGGTCTTAAAGGCATAGTGCTCAGAGTCTCTGAGGCCTTAAAGGCGAGGTGCCAGTTTTTCCTTTTCTGTACAGGGATGTTATTTATTTATGCAGCCTTATTTGGGCTAATTGCCTGGCATTACTGTTTTCTTGATGAAAATAAAAGGTTTTTTGCGGAATGCTCTTACTGTACATGTCCTTCTCTTACATTATATGTTTATATGGCATTTTCATACTAGAGAAATACATGTAATTCTGGCTTCTTAGCCTATTGGATATGTTTGAGGCTGCATATTTTTTATGTAATACATGTATATGTGTGTGTTATTTCGTACTATGTACTCCTTTTCTACTACATACACATATATATGTATTTTTATATATGCTCCGGGTTCCCGCACGTGGGCGGAGATTATTCAGTGCTTATGACTATTGATGAGTATCCCCTGGAAGAGAAATGAGCTGTTACAATCGTAAGACAGTATGCGAGATATATTATGTACAGCGTAAGCAGTAGAAAGAAATAATACTGCGCTAGCATTATCTTTTAGCTATGACACATATATTCATATACATAAATAACATAAGCTAAAAATGCGAGTACTCATAAGATGCTTATCTAACTAGTTCTACCCCAGCGTACCTAACCTAAGTGTAGTGCATGGTAAGAAGTAGGTGAAGTATTCTATAGTATGGTATGCTATAGTCTAGTATGCCAAGTCTAGTATGCCAAGAGTCCCTCTAGGTTCTAGTCAGCTCCATACCTTGAGAATGAGAGAGGTGGGAATCTCCTTCCGGGACTCGAACTCTAACACTCCGCGAAGGGAGTCAGAACACTGGAAGCTGGATTCTCTGCGAGCAGGGATGACAGCGTCTCTTGTCAGTGCGTCAGGCCGGGACACGAGCTCCTCTAAAGTCGAGGTCTCCTCCTACTTGCTTGGGCAAGGGAAGGTATATTTATACCCGGTAGGTGCCTTGGAATGTTAGCATTGACGTAAAGTCGGGCAGAGGAAGACGTCAGGAATGAACCCTTAAGGAATAGCGGTTCATGCATAATAAATGAGTTCTTGAAGAAATCAATAATCCTGTGCTAGGGGAACTCCCAAGAGCTTACGGGTCTGGTTTCTAAGAACTCGTTGTGACGTTAGGGTGGACGGATGTAGGTGACCATGCCTGTATTTGGATAGCATGGCTAATGCCTAAATAAGGACTGGGATCTTATGCCTATATAAGGGCAATGCGAATTGTGCCTATATAAGGACATGTATCATGAAAACCTATATACGGACACCTAAAGCGGAATACAACACCCACTCCACTTTCGAATGAACGATAGTACTAAATGCTAAACATTAAATGCTAAACATTAAACTGAGTACATGTTGCTAAAAACATTTCTAAAAGCATATTAAAAGAAGTTTAAAAAAAAAAAAAAAAAACTTGCTAAACATGTAATGCAATAGGTACTGTACATTTTAAGGCATTTGTTCATTCTAAGCATATATTGGAAATAAATGCAACATGAATGAATAAACAGAAAATATATACATATGACGAAATGGTTGACAAGTTTTCAAAAATCAAAGCCATTTCATAACATGGTACTAGATGAAATTGTAGTAAATAAGGTGACAATGTGTCTCTGGAAGTATTCAAAGAAGTCCGTTCTATATGAATAGTTCTACTGTAAGCAGATTGAATTGCCATTTTCAAAAATAGAGAAAAAAAACAATACATTTTTAGGAAGAGTTCCAAGTTTTGTTTTGTTTTGAAAATATGGAGGCCAAATTCATTGCGTCCCCGGTACACTGTGAGCCGAATCAAAGTCAGTGTATGGGTCTGGTGTAAACATGAAATCATCTATTCCTGTAGACAAAAGATCGTCTACCGATGTCGGTGACAGTTGGAACACCTCGTTTAGATGGTTAACTGCACAGAGATGTGAAGCATCGCCTTCAGCATAGGATGCTGCAGCAATGTTCGCATCCGTTGTTACCTGTGTGCCTGTTGATCCATCTCATACCTCAGCAGCAGCAGGAAGCGTCTGTGAGATCTCAACGAATGCCGCCATCAGGATTGGTAGCCTCTGGGGACAACACAGAGCATGGGCCGTTATCGGGTCCAGCAGAGTATCGATATCCGTTGGCATGACTGATGGGAGTGTTAGACAGATGTCTAGCACGCATTCTTCACCGCAAAGCAGGCAGCGTAGAACAGGTAAGATGCAATCTTGCCAGATTGGTCTAAATGACAGAAACCATGTTGTATTAAGTTCCCGTAGACGAGGTATGCCCAAAAGTTGCACTATGCACTCACGGCACTTCCGTTCTAGGAGAGCTTTCTCCAAATTGCTGGGAGTGACGCTGGTTGATAGGCTTGCCATAGCATAGTAGTAGGAATAAAAACAGGATTCCCGCAACGAGTGCTAGAATTAATGGCACACCACCAAACACCAAATGTGCGAAGATTTGAATGATTCCGAGGACTGCCTGAAAAGGTGTTAACGGTCCTGAACAGATGGTCTTAAATACATGTACAATCCCGCTCGTATCAGACATGTTTAAGATACGTCCCATCATTTCTACGAAATGTATAGGGCAGTTTGTACGAATTAGAGCCTGTATCTCAGCCGAAGTCCTTGCAATTTGTAAATCATAGATTTCTTTGGCCGAGGTCAAAGGCACGGTCTGTTGTAAAAGCATGGCTTTCATTCTGCTTAAAGTATCAAAACGTATAAAAGAAACATTCAATGAAGGCCATAGAGGCGACTCCCTGACTGTGTCTTTTGGGGGGAACAATACTTGCATACAACAAGTAACCCTGGAGCTAACCGTCACCAGATATGGGACGCCTGGCAACATGCCACAGCAACTCTGATCATTCAACATGAGGTAACTCCCGTTAGAAAGTTGGCCAAACGTTGGATTAATCACAGTAGCCGGTGTACAATGCAGGTGGCAGGACAAGTTTGCCACAGAACCATTACAAGCCCCGTGTAAAGAAATGTCCTGACATATGAGTGAACCGCTCAGTGCATTTTCAGTGTGTACCGCTTAGAAACACTTCACGATTACCACTCCAACATCTGTAATCGTAAGGTAAATTCCAGGATGTCTTAATGTATTCTTTACCCAACTTTTCATATTTGCCTGCTTGCATTTGTTTGAGGCAATACTGAAAATGAAAAGTAGTGACAGGCAGAGTTATTTTGCCATGGATAAGCCATTCTGTAGCTGGTTTTTCTGCTACTGTAAATGGTAATTTTTCCAGTTTTTCAATGCTCAGCACTGTATACTTTGCTCCCCTTTGTGCCAGTTCGATCTGTTTATCCGTTAGATTGTATTCTGAAAACAGACGACGTGTTAATAAAACGCCAAGGCACATAGCCTGCACGCAAGGATTGCAGCGTCCAGCCTAATAACATAATAGAACGTAACTGAGATTGGCCTTGTTGTAACATGGCTAAATCCTGTTCCAGTATGTCAATAGCAGAGGATACAATGTTGTCCAGTGAATAAATTCTGGATGACAAAGTTGATAACCCATTGTCGACCACAGAGAGAGATTTCTCTAAGTTAATACGATCAAGCTCACGTATTCTTTCTGCGGCCTCTGCCTGTGAAACCTTCCATATTTCATTATAAGCAGCATATATGAAACGTTTTCTTGGTCCTAGCAAGAAATCCCTAAGGTCTGCATCTTCTTTAAGTAAAGATAAGTGTTGTTTCACATCCTCGAGTGTAGATTTTTGTAACCAGTCGAGGCACAATTTTCCTACACTGTATGTTGTTACTACCCCCGGATGTTGTCGTTGAACATAACGTGGGTCTGGCCTATGGATAGTAAAGCCCTGTATTCTATTCAGGAATCTTTCTTGACAGATGTTTGTGTCTGTGTGCCAGAGCAACCATTTTTTTCAATCAGGATCTGTTCTGTTGTTTTGTAGTATTGTGTCTACTGTGACCGCTCCCTGTGTAGTGCTATTACTTGCAGGTGTTGGTACAGAAGGTGTGTTCATGTCTTTGATCTTGGCTAAACCAAGGCAAGGCGTTTGTTGCACAGTGTCATTCAAAAACATTATTTGCTGTGGGATGATACATGCTCTAAACAAAGCTTCTATCCCCTGCACTTGCTAATCTTTAGAACACCAGACAGATTTTGTGTCGATTGTGTCTTTTCAAAAGTCAAATCCTTGTCTACACAGTTGGGTAATAAAGGCTGCAGAATAAATCTGTTTTGTATTAGTTAACATAATTTTCTGTCCTGTTTTGTTTACATTTTTATAGTCAAATGTTTCTGGATCAGATGTATTGTACCCTGAAAAATATGGAAACTTATTTGCAAACGTTTTTGAACTACCCTTTGGTGGTGTAGGACAATGTTCCCATTGGTTAAACATAAACACATTTCTAGATGTTGCAAATTTATGCAAGAAATGATGATCATAGTGGTTGTAACAAAAAAGCTGTTCGTAGTCTGATGAACCCTCTAAGTATTCATTGTTAGAGAATGCAGCAGACCTTTCTAGATCAGACATCATGTCATTAACAGTCTCAAAGTCCCAATCATCAGAATAGGTACTGGAGGTAATAAAATCACTTAATGAAATTTTAAATAAATGTGGAATGTTCAAAAGTTCCGTTGGGCCGAATATGTCAAAATCGGTTTTGTCCCACACTATACCATCCTGTATAGGAACGGCTGTGATGTTCACTGCTGACAAGTCTCTTGCTTCACGATGGGATGATTTGTGTGGTTTTAAAAGTAAGTTCACATTTTTACTTTCAGTGTCCATATGGATGTATCTGCCATTGATTGCACGCTGAGTCATAACCAAAGCTAGCCAAAGCAGAAAGAAAAATATTGCAGAAATAATCCATAGTTCAATCCATGGTGAAACCAGATAAGTCTCTTTCAGGAAATGAAAAAGGTCTTGTACTTGTTGTTTGAAAGTTTTTAGGGCTGGCGTCGTTTCAGGCTCACTTGGATCCTCAGAAAACGTATCAAAGTTAATGAAATAGCCAGAAGCAGTTCGGTCAATTGTTGGAATTGCATCAGGATTTGTTGAAATCGCTGGAACCAGTTGATCACGTGTTACGTTGGTGTAGACAGGTGTATCTGGACGAACTGTTACTTGAGTTTCAAGAGGGATGAGTTCCATAGCATTGTTACTTAGTCCTTCATCTCTTACTGCTGAATTCTCGATGGTTATGAGTCTTTCAGTCTGAACCTCTTGGATAGTAGCAAGAGGAGTGCGTCTGCTACTAGGTCGGAGTCCACGAGGCCTACTATTTAGTATTGGCCACATACTGTGGTTTGATGAGGTCGATTGACACAAATCTTTTCTCCTTTTTTCCAGCAAGGGGCGGCAGAAGTACTGTTCTTGTTCCGTGGACGGCTAGGACAGTTACCGGTTGTCTGTAAGAAGGTCCAAATTCCTTCTTGTCCGCAATCTTCTCTCTGACTAGATCCCCAACTTTTGGGATCCAGACAGGCCTTGCTGGGACTGCCGGTGTTTCCCCAGTGGTGGTTGGCTTCAGGAACACGTTGCTTTGTTTCGATCTTAGTTCATTTAGATCCTGTAAAACAGCCAAACGATCTTTGATATCAAAGGGTTTATTTTCCACCACTGTGCCTTTACATTCGAGATCAGGAACCCACATTCTTGTCCCAAATAGGACCTCATATGGAGTGACCCCCCCTAGAGAACGTCTTGGCAAATTATTTAATGAGCGCTGGACCCCATAAAGATGTTTGACCCACCCATCACCCGAACCTAATACTCTAGCTGTTATAGACTGCTTTATGTCCCGGTTTTTCCTTTCCACAACAGAATTTCCCTCAGGATGAAACGGAGAGAAATACCGCAATGCTACGCCCAAACTGGCCATGGCTTCTTTGTAAGCCCGAGAGCTAAACGCAGGGCCCTGGTCAGAATGTAGTGTGCCAATTGCGTATGTGCCGATAAAGACTCGCAAATCTTTTATAACAGTTCGAGCGTCAGCCGAGCACTGAGGCCATATCCATAGGAACCTAGAGCATGAATCCACTGCGACCATTATATATTTATAGTTACCGTCCCTTTGCAAGGGACCGCAGTGGTCCAGGTAAACACAAGCTAATAGTTTGTCTGAAATCAACAGGGGTGTCTGCGCAGGACGTTTCACTGTGGAGACTTTCATCTGTTGGCATATTTCACATTCCAAAACATAGTTCTTGGTCTGTTTCCTAATGCCAGGCCACCAATATCTTTGTTTTAGTAAAGATACTGTTGCAGAAATACCCGCATGGGCAGAGGCTATCCCTTCATGTGCTGCTAGGATCAGTCCTAATCTACGTTCCATGTTTGGAATTACCCTATCCCCCACTGCAGGGATTCGAGCAAAAGGAACGTTGTTTGCATCAATTACATAAGAGTACTTGAGTGGAAATTTCTTTGGTAACGCTGCACCACTGCCTTTGCTTGAAGCATTGACAGCCAACAATATCTCACTGTCTATTCTCGTTTTTGAACGAGTGATCGCAGCTACGGAAGCCGTCTGAACAGCCCCCTTTGCGGCTCCGTCAGCCAATGAATTCCCTGCAACGTGAACGCCATCACGTTGATGACTCAGCGTATCACGCGAGCTTTTGGTAGTTCGTTTCTTAACTGAACTACTTGTTCCCAAAGCGTTTTATGCTTTATTGTGCCACCTTTTGCATCTTTGAACTCGTTTTGAAGCCAACTCTGTATATATTCATTATATGACTGAACACAGTAAAAGGAATCGCACACTATAAGTGTGGGGAATTCGCGATCTGTATTTTCAACTGCCAGTTTGAATGCTTCTAGTTCAGCTCGCTGAGCTGTACAATCTCCTAGAGATTGAGTTTTAGTGACCATTGGTCTGAAGTTACCATCGTGCATGCGACCTTTAACGATTGCGCACGCTGCACTGTAAGCTTGCTTACTCCCTATAGGGGGTTGTGCTGATCCGTCAGTATAAATTATAAATTCGTACTGATCGAGAGGCAAAATTTCAGTGGGCAGAGGACATTCATGTTCATATTGCAGGAACGCTTGTGTTTTTAAATCAGGATCAAAAACATATTCAACATCTGTTGCAGCAAGAGAATTAACCCATTGTATCCATCTAGGATGTAAAGCTTTTGCATTTGAAATGCTCGCTTTTGTAACCGCCTCTAAGGCTGGTACTGGAGTTACGACAATAATGCGTTTCCCTTGGGCTAGAGCTCTTTCTTTTGCTACAGCGGTTTGAACTGCTGTCAGTATTTTTTCTGTTGAAGTGAAGCGCATTTCTGCTTGTGTATACAAATGTGATTTGTATGCTATTGGTACTTTTTCACCCTCATTAAATGTTAAATAGGTGAATCCGCATTGACCCGAAATTATTCGGATCACTAAATTGCTTTTATTTACGCGTGTTTGTAAGTGATTTGTTGCTAACATGTTAGCTTGGAGTGAACGCAGGATTTCTGTGTGTTCCTGTGTCCAATGTTTTGTTGAAAAATCAGGTTTGATTAATTCGTAGAGGTTTAACCCTTTCTGCGTAATTTAGAATATAAGTTCTCCCAAAATTTAGGAAACCCAAGATGGATTGTAAATTTTTCAGCGTTTTTGGAGGTTGGAGCAGCGTGCATTTTTCTAAAAAGTTAGCTGCCAGGCTCTTGCCTTCACTTGAAAGCTCATATCCTAGGAAAAGGACATTGAGATGGGCAATTCTGGATTTTTTAAAGTTGAATTTATAGCCCTCAGAGGCGAAGCTCGATGTAATGGTACTCACCCTGTTCAAGTGCCTATCTAGGTCATCGTCTGTCAGATAGATGTCATCGACATATGACAATGCCTCATGATCATAAATTTGTAGTAACTCTGTTACTCTTGCTGAGAATAACCCCGGGCTGTTTTTGAACCCTTGTGGGAGTCTACAAAATTGACGCTGGGTCCCCATTATTGAGAAAGCTGTTAAGTACCTGCTTTCAGGTGCTATGTTTTGACAAAAGAAACCATTTGAAATGTCCAATGTGGTTTTATATTTTTTACGCACAATGTTATTCATTAATGCTGTACTATGGGCATTTTGCACTGCAAATGTTTTGGAACAAGTGTTTAAGTGTCTGTAATCCAAAACTAGACAATATGTATTGTCTGATTTGGATACAGGAAACAAAGGATTGTTCATTGAGGAGGTGCATGTTTCAATCACCCCTTGGTATTCAAGTTGATCTAAGATCTCCCTGACCTGTTTTTTAGCTTCTTGCTTTATTGGGTACTGCCTTTGTGCAGTAGGTTGATTTTTTAGATGTATTTTGTGGTGAGGTGAGTCCTCATCCCATCCTACATGATTTTTGTATAATGCTGGGGCCTGGGCAACTGCCCATTTCCTGGCATAAGTATATTTTAGGTGAATTGGAATATGGTTGGAGAAGGCTGGCATAATGATGTCCTCGCCATGTGGGCACTCCCTGACAAAGGTTTGTGGCCAGTCCTTTTCTGCTAGAAGTATATCATAACACCTTGAAAGTTTCTCCCAAAAGAGTATTTTCACTTTTCTTGGTATGTCTCCCTCCATTCGGAGTGTTATTTCATATAACTTTTGTGGAGTACTAACCCTGGTGTCTACAGTCTCTACTGTGATGTACTCATTCAAGTCCACTATCTCCGGAAGTTCCTTCAGGTTCTGGCAAGCTATTGTTACTTCTGCTGCACTGTCCAGCATCGTCTGAGCCCATTCTCCGTTCTTGAGCTGTGTTCTCAGTATTCTCGGCATGTCTGATCTTCAGACCTGCTACCTTCTTTTTTGTGAATTGAGGTCTTGATTTATTTTTCTGAACATGTTTATCGTCTTTGGATTTCACGCGTTCTTCTTTGTGATCTGACCGTCCTCTTCTTTCTGATGTCTGTGACGATATCTGAAAGATACGAGAGGAACGTGTATCGGTATCTTGATACCTGTCAGGTTTTCTTAAATTATCCCTATTCCTGAGGTTATACCTCCTTTCAGAGGGCTCCTTTTGAGGAGACCTACCTCGGGATTGAGAACGTGTCTCGTTTGAATTTTGTTTATTAGTTTCCCCACTTCTTTTTAGAAGATGTAGGATTTTGTTTAATAGAGTCCTTCTCAGGACTTTCAGATAGTTTTGGCTTCAAAGGTTTTCCACCCAAACTATCTCTGCCTAATTCTGCATAAGATTGTTCTCTTATTCTGGGTAGTTCATGTTGATGTTCTGTTACATCAAATTCCCTTAAGCGTTGGCGGATCGCCACTGATGCTGCCTCTCCTTTAATATTATTGTTGAGACCTGGTCGAAGTTTTTCAGTAATTTCATACCTAAATTCAGAGCAGGTTCTGCCCCGTATTCGTTTTGAATTTGTTTCAGGACATCTGGTATTACTGCAATTGACGGAACACCATGTGTTTTAGTATAGATGGCAGCAAAGACTGTGCCCCAAGTGGTGCAGTCTTCCAGTTGTGGTGTGATCCCCATTGGTACACAGATTGTTAGGATTCTGTGTTTCTCATAAGGGCTAGTATTTGGAAATACTGCTTCGATTTGAGTAATTTTTTGAGCTATCCAGAATGGAATTTGTTCACGTTTTGTGGGCCTTTTACCCATGACTGCGTGTAAAGTCTGTGGAGTAATTTTTAGTATATTCCCCTGTTGAGGGGTTTGATTTGGAATGGTCATTGGTGGTTGGACTGTGAAAGTCCGCATGACATATTGGACTAATTGTCTGTAAATTTTTATTAACTCTTGTAGTTTAGTAAGTAATTCATCCTCTGACATTTCTTCGATGTCAGGATGAGGTGTGTAGCCGGCTAGAATCGGCCATGTTGCTCCTGGTCTACCTAGTGGACCGAGCCTGGTAATGTTTTTGTAATGTTTTAGGGCGCTTTTAAACCAGAGATTATGCTCCTGGTATGTGAGTGGAATTTCAATATCCTCGAAAGGAATATATTCCTCTGGTGGTTCATCTTCTTTAAAGAAGTGAAACATTTTTGTTACTGGATTTGATTCTGGGAATACTATCCATGAATAGAATACCTCTGTCTGAAAGGATTCGTGTGCCTCTATCACGAAAACTGCTCTACCACCTCTTGGTGTTAGGCCATGTTTTATAAGTTTTAGAGTGATGGCTCTCCTTAAGTTTGGAGGGATGTTTATAACACCCTCATCGGTTTCATTTAAACCTGTAAAATTAAAAGCTATTACGACTGGGTCAGCCGCAGCTACACCGTTCTCGGTGGCAGTATCCCCGTTCAGGGACATTATTTTTTGAAAAAATGTAGAACAAGTTTCAAGGAAACACAGATAAGGTGCACAATATTTTGGAACACTGTATCCTTCAACGTTGATCAAACCATACAGCAAATATATAGGATTTTTGTCCTATTCAGCTTTGGCGGATTTTTAACCCTACCAACTCCAGACGTCTTATGGATTATGTGAGTAGGGGTCGCTGAGAGAAAAGCACGAATGAGTTACTCAGTATCTAGCATTAAATTAGAGCCTTACCAAACGTTGGGCGCCATGTAGTGTAGTTCCTATTTCCCTAATAGGCTCTGCGCATTGGAATAATATACCCTATAGGTTTGACATAGGACTGAGGTCAGTATATCCCTATCGAGTATATTAAACTTAATTTACTTTGTACCAGCTAACTCAGAGGCCACTAGAAACTCCTTGTAAACAAGAAGGGAGTAGTTTCTGGCAACCGCATAAACATGACAACTTTGTTTCCCTTTAGAATCGGAACACTCTCAGAATCGTGGAAACAACAGATAACAGTTTCACTCAGCTAATCGTGCATGCTTAGTTTCTTCAGAGTTACACAGAAATAATAGACGGGCGTTTCAATAAAAGGATTTATTGAACAGTCTTGTTTCTCGTGTAAGAGATATGAGCTGTTACAATCGTAAGACAGTATGCGAGATATATTATGTACAGCGTAAGCAGTAGAAAGAAATAATACTGCGCTAGCATTATCTTTTAGCTATGACACATATATTTATATACATAAATAACATAAGCTAAAAATGCGAGTACTCATAAGATGCTTCTCTAACTAGTTCTACCCCAGCGTACCTAACCTAAGTGTAGTGCAAGGTAAGAAGTAGGTGAAGTATTCTATAGTATGGTATGCTATAGTCTAGTATGCCAAGTCTAGTATGCCAAGAGTCCCTCTAGGTTCTAGTCAGCTCCATACCTTGAGAATGAGAGAGGTGGGAATCTCCTTCCGGGTCTCGAACTCTAACACCCCGCGAAGGGAGTCAGAACACTGGAAGCTGGATTCTCTGCGAGCAGGGATAACAGCGTCTCGTGTCAGTGCGTCAGGCCGGGACACGGGCTCCTCTAAAGTCGAGGTCTCCTCCTACTTGCTTGGGCAAGGGAAGGTATATTTATACCCGGTAGGTGCCTTGGAATGTTAGCATTGACGTAAAGTCGGGCAGAGGAAGACGTCAGGAATGAACCCTTAAGGAATAGCGGTTCATGCATAATAAATGAGTTCTTGGAGAAATCAATAATCCTGTGCTAGGGGAACTCCCAAGAGCTTAAGGGTCTGGTTTCTAAGAACTCGTGGTGACGTTAGGGTGGACGGATGTAGGTGACCATGCCTGTAGTTGGATAGCATGGCTAATGCCTAAATAAGGACTGGGATCTTATGCCTATATAAGGGCAATGCGAATTGTGCCTATATAAGGACATGTATCATGAAAACCTATATACGGACACCTAAAGCGGAATACAACACCTGGACCTCATAATATGCCTTTATATGAACACCTGGGTTAAGATCAAGTTGGGGAACGGAACATCTCTTACTCGGAGAACTGAAACATCAAACAGACTAAAACAGAGGTGCATTCTCGCCCCAGGTTATTTAATCTCTTTATGGCGGATCTCAATCAACATTTAGAAACATCTAACTCTTCCCCCCCCCACAAGCTGTTTAATATGGCTTTAAAAAATCTTAACTCGGGGAGCTCCACTCGCGCTTGACACCCACTCAGTGAGCCTTGTTCCACACTTTTATCCCCCATGACAGGCACGCACAACGGAAGGGAGATACTTCGTTTAGTATCATGGAATGTTAATGGGCTGCTGGACAGAGTCAAACGAACAGCGGTCCTACGATATGCACAACGCCAAGCAGCCGACATATTGCTGCTCCAAGAAACCCACCTTGTAGGCAATAACTGCCCCTTCCTGACGCGATACAGCTACGACAGGGTCTGGCACTCGGGATTTAACCGAGGGTCGAGAGGCGTGGCTATTCTTATGAGACGCACTCTCCCATTTGTGTTGCTCAAAGCCACTAACGACCCTCTGGTTTGCTTCATAGCCCTGGAGGGTACCATAGGAGGCCATACCCTTAACCTAGTATCCATCTATTCCCCGCCATCAGTGCTAGCCTCCACCCTTAAACGTACTGCGGAGCAGATTACCGCTTTGCCCTCCGGGGTGACGATAATTGGGGGCGACTTTAACGCAGTCATGAACCCAGCCCTCGACACTGCAAACACCCCTTCGATCACCAGAACCACCCACGCTAACCTCTTGACGAATTGGGCAAGCACCCTGGGGATCTGTGATGCCTGGAGAGGCTGACACCCGCTGACCAAACAGTATACACACACCTCAGCGGCGCACCACACACACGCGCGGTTAGACTACATCTTTATGCCTGCCACGGACTGTCGGGAAATTAAAGACATTACAATCCTTCCTAGGGGTATATCTGACCACTCGCCCATAGCGATGGGGGTGGGAGACCTCCCAGACTCGCCGCGTCCGGTCTGGAGATTGAACGCCTGGTTCCTCCAAGACAAGGACTTTAAGAAATCGGTGGGAAATGAGCTCAAACAGTACTTCCTCACCAACCGGGACTCCGTCTCCTCCCCGGGTACCCTGTGGGAAGCTGGTAAAACCACTATTCGTGGCTTCACTAAGGGCCAGCTCAAACTCAAGCGGCTTGCGCAGGATTCCCAGATCACCCTCTTGGAGGCCCAGGCAACCCTCATTGAAAACCAATCACCTGAGCAGAGAACCGACTCCCAGGGCAGGCTGCTGGCATTCCTGAGGGACGAGATTAGGCAGACTTCCTTGGAGGCCGCCAAGCTGCTGTGGCTAGAGTGTATGGATGGGGAGACAAGCATGGGAAGCTCCTCCATCGACTGGCCACGTACCCGCTGGCCAATCGCATAATCCCAGAAGTTATAGCCCCAGATGGCGCGACTCAGCGCTCGGCAGTGGCGATTGCCCAATGTTTTGCCACCTACTACTCTACGCTTTACTCCGCACAGCCTCCCACCCTTTCACTCCCGGAGCTGCTTCTTCGGGAACAGATCTCTCTCCCGCGGCTCACTGCGGCTGAGACGGCGGCCTTGGACCTCCCCATTACTCAGGAGGAGATTAATGATGCCATATCCCGCCTGGCTTCTGGCAAGACCCCGGGTCCAGACGGGTTCCCACAAGAGTTTTACGCAGCCTATCGAGACACATTAGTCCCCCACCTCCTAGAGGTGTACGCCGAGGCGGCCGACAGGGGCTCGTTCTGATCAGAAACAGATACCGCCACTATCGTGGTGATCCCCAAGTCCCAACCCCCCTCAGTGCATTGCTCCGACTATCGCCCCATCTCTCTCATTAACTCGGAGGTCAAAGTATTTGCGTCCGTCTTGACCAACCGCCTGCAGCCGCATCTGGCCAAATTGGTCCATCCCGACCAATGTGGCTTCATGCCGGCCAGGGGTACCAGACACTGCCTCAGACGTCTCCACCTAGCCCTAGAGAACCGCCAGTTGTTGACCCCATACTTGGCGCTCTTTCTCGTTGATTTCGAGAAAGCCTTTGATTCCATAGACTGGCGGTACCTCTGGGAGGTGTTGAAGGAATTGGGGCTGGGACAACACTTCCGCAAGTTAGTGAAGGTTCTATACAACGGGCCACAGGCTCGAGTGCTGGTCAATGGGGCATTGTCGAAGCCCTTCCCTATCAGGAGAGGTACGAGGCAGGGCTGCCCCCTCTCGCCACTCCTATTCGCATTAGCGATGGAGCCCTTGGCTTGCCTCATACGGTCTGACAAGCAGATCATGGGATGGAAATGGCCCGGGCTGGATGAGGATAAAATTACTCTACGCGGACGATGTTCTGCTCTTTCTGGCCGACCCGGCCCAGTCCGGACCACTGTGCCTCCGAGCGTTAAGTCTCTTTGAGCAAGTCTCTGGCCTGAGCTTGAACTCCACTAAGTCCGTCCTAGTCCCCCTCCATATTTTGAGAGACTGCTTCGACTGGCAGACCACGATACCTATCCGGAGACAGTCCTTTAAATACCTCGGGATCTGGATTGCCCTCCTCCCCGACCTCGCCTGGTCGCTTAACGTGACCCCACTAGTGAAGAGAGCCCGTGCTGACTTCCACAGGTGGCAGGCCCTGCCGCTGAACCCCATTGGCAGAATAGCCCTATTCAAAATGATGATTCTACCCCGGTTCTTATACGTACTTCAAAACACACCTTTCCTCTTCTCGCGTACCTGGTTCAGGGAGATGGACAGTCTGGCTACCAAATTCTTCTGGGGGGTAGGAGGTCCCGTCTAGCTCTTGCCCACTGTCGGATCCCTCCCTTTGATGGAGGACTGGGAATGACCAACCTGTACCTATATTATTTAGCAACCAGACTGCTCACCATAAACGACTGGTTCAACGGCGGATGGTCGGACCCAGTGTATAGAGTGGAGCTGCATGCCCTGGACCTGTCTAAAATCCAAGGGATGTTGTATGGGGAAGCTATTCCCAGAACCCTGCCCGCAGTGACGCGGGGGTGCTCCTGGCCTGGCGCGCCTCTCTGCGCCACACCCATTGGTCAGGCAAGCTGACTCAATATACCCCGCTTTGGCAGGGCACTTGGCTTCAGGAGGTTACCAACCTATCTGGATTTAGAGCGTGGGATCTCATTGGCATCTCGCAACTCGGAGATATATGGGGAAGTGACCACATACGTACCTTCCAAGACCTCCAAACCCGGTATTCCCTACACCCCTCACAGTTCTACCGGTATTTGCAGCTGCGCCACGCCCTCCGCTCCCACATCTCAGAAGGTACCTCACTGCCCGAATACAGCCCACCCGAAGCCCAAATCATGACGGGCGACCTGGGGAGGGGGGGATTTCGCGCATCTATTGTTCCTTAACGAATAACACTCCCACCGCACTACACCGCCTCAGGGACCAATGGGAGGGTTGGCTCGGACCCCTGGAAGACGAAGACTGGAGGGACGCACTCATGACACCCAAAACAATCACAACCTCTGCGAGACTCCGTCTAGTCCAAATATACTATCTCCATGCCGCCTACCTCACACCGAGGCGCCTTCACCGAGCAGGGCTCAGACTGGATGCGTTGTGCCCCCGCTGTAGCCTACATCAATCTGACTTCTTCCACATGGTATGGCTCTGCCCTGTTATTACACGGTTTTGGAACTCCATAGTAAGGGAGCTCACCGAGGTCTTGGGCTGGGAGGTCCCACATAACCCACTGCATGTTCTCCTGGGGGTTACCGAGGGGTTGGATGGGTCCAGAGCGGACAAACTCTTTCTGACCACGGCCATGACGGTGGCCAAGAGAGACATTGCAGCCAACTGGTTGAAACCGGCTGCGCCCACCATGGCAAGATGGCGCAGGGGAGTGGGCTGGTGCGCAGCTCAGGAAAAGCGAAGTATCGCAAAATATGGGGCAAGTGGGTAGGGGTGCTAGACGATTGACATTCCACTTATACATCTGTAACCTCACTGTAAGAACTCATTTCGTCCCCTCTTTCGTTTTATGCCTTTCTGGGAGGGAATGTTTGATGCTGCAACGACGCCACATATCTGCTGTATATCTATGTCTCTGTTTACTGCTGGTCTTATGTTCTATCTCTATTTTCTCATCAAAATCAATAAAATTGGTTATAAAAAAAAAAAAATCTTAACTATGCTGATGACAGTTTTACTTGGTCAAACACCTATAGGTCTGCAGAATTTAATCAACTCCTTTGATGAATACACAGTAGCCAACCACCTTGAGCTTAACATCAAAAAACTAAGATCATGGGGGGCGTGGCCAGGCAAGATGGCCGGACGGACGTAGCTCGTCTCGGCTCCCGGTCCGCGTGCCAATCTCGAGCGGATTATAGCGGCTAGGCGATGCGGAGAAGCCCGCAAAACATCCCCAGGGCGCGTTAAAAGTCGGGGCACGACATGAGCTATTAATATTGCCGTGGCCCCGTGAAGAACAGGCAAGAGCTGTGCCAACGCGAGCCAACCGCCTTCACCACAAAATGGCGGCGCCCGCCCACTGAGAGGCAAAGAGCCGACGGCGCGGCGGCGCACCAGCAGGCCGTCGGCGCCTGGGGGACGACACTGGCCGTGGTCCCTGGTGATGGCGGCCCGGCACGCCTGAAGCGGGCACCCCACAGGAGCGGCAGAGCGAGCGCGCTGTGACCGTCGCCGCGGTCAGGCCCTCCCGAGTGGCGTACCGACCTCCACTACCATCAGGTGCGTGCACGGAGTGCTGCCAATTCAACGCGCAGGGCACAGACTTTAAAAAGCAATAACTCAGGCTTATGTGGCTGGCGCTTACTCGTGGGCGCGGTGAATCTTCCGATCGCCGGTTCTCCCGCCCTGCCTGACCTCAGAATGGCGGATCGGCGGTAGTCCCAGGCGGCTGTGGTCGGTCCCCCGACTGGGCACTGTGGAGTTCTGTGCAAAGCAAGCGCGAGTGAGAGTGGAGAGGGAGGTCCACCGCGGCGGCTGTGCTACGCGTCCTGCCCGGAAAATCCAATGGGGAGGTCTACTTCCACATGTTGTGCTAACAGCTAGGCGACAGCCCTATAGCCCCCAAGAAGCTGTGCAGACCTGGGACTTATTGAGTTTGGGCCCCGCGCAACTACTCAGCGCTAGCATAAACCAGGGGGCCATGCTACGAACGGCGGAGGAGGCTACCTGCTCAACGCCTTCACTGAGCTATGCCTGACCCTAACATGGCGAACCCGAGGCACCGGGATTAATCACCGCAAGAACGCCACTCTTCACAAGGCGCCTCGCGGCCCTCTTCCGCTGGTAGGTGGTGCACACGGGCGAGGCTACCAGGACGCTGTGACATCTGCTGACTGTGGCTCTTTTCGCTCCCTTACACCAGGACACCCCACACCCAGAGACCTGCACAACGGCGCGTCAAACGGACCTCCTTCAGGCCCCAGAAGCGAAGACCACCACGGGCACCGTCACCCCTAGCACGCACCCCTGAGGGACAGGTGGATCCTCGCAGGGGCCTAGTGACGCGGCCGCACGGCCGACGCGCGGATCTTCTTATATTAGCGATGTGAGCGAGTCTGGGGGGGGGGAGTCCGTGCAGAGAGGGGGTTCTCCCGCCTCCACCACTCGCTCAGAGAAGTGGAGGGAGACACCGAGGTGGGAACGGATTCGCGTATGCTGGATCAAGGAGCGGGTCAGTCACTACACCAGTCATAAGCACCCGCAGATCGAAGACTTTCTCACCTACGCACGACGCGTTCACACAGCCGTCCAAGGGCCACAGCAACACCACCGGAGTACACGCCTAGGCTGCACGGCTCGGGGGACCCGCCTCTATGCCGCCGAGGAAATCGCAAACCAAAGCGACGTTCAAGGTCTCCAGTTTCTTCACGCCTGTAGACAAAATCTCCCCTCAGGATCAGACTGGAAAACTGGACAACATGGCCCTCACAAAAGAAGATTTAATGACCTCGCTACGCGACTTCAAGCAGGAGCTTCGCAAGGAACTCAGCCAGGATGTCACGGCATCGATAGCGCAACTAAAGGCTGATCTCAACGAACGCCTCGCTGCCCTACAACATGATGTAGACTCAGTGGGCACCAGAGTGGTCGAGCTAGAGACACAAACCCAGGAAATAGATACCCGTACCTCCAAGACACAGGAT
Source organism: Calotriton arnoldi (assembly GCA_963921515.1). NCBI lineage: Eukaryota > Metazoa > Chordata > Amphibia > Caudata > Salamandridae > Calotriton > Calotriton arnoldi. Next base: position 90,027 of record CAWUFW010016616.1, on the reverse strand, counting down.
GACTTACAGGCCCTACAAGACCAACTTCACCAAACTCAGCTCAAGGCCGAGGATTTAGAAAACCGGACACGGAGGGAGAATCTCCGAATTCGTGACCTTGAAGAAGTGGCAGAGGGGCCGGACCTGGAGGCCTTCTTAGTAGGACTATTTTCAGAGGTTCTGGGCCCATCTCCCCTCAAGATCAAACTAGATCGGGCCCACCGAGTAGGGAATCTAGCAATGGGAGAACGGAAGCGAACAAGAGATGTCCTGGTGAAATTTCACTCCTACAAAGTGAAGGAAACAGTTTTAACAGCAGCGCAGAAAAAAGGAACGGTCTCCTTCCAAGATCACTCATGTCTCATCTTCTAAGACCTAGCCCCTGCCACTCTGGCCAGACGACAACAATTTCGGCCCATCACGTCTAAGCTCCGAGGCGACAACATCAAATATCGATGGACCTTCCCTTTTGGGCTCAGTTTCGAATACAAAAATAAACAACGGCATGTTTCTGATCTACGAGAAGGTCTAAATCTTTTGGGGCTTTCCCTACCTGACTCTGAGTCGACTCAAAGCCAGCCAAGAGGTGGCCGGGGCAATGGCTCTCCGCACTCACAATGGGCTACAGCAGCGAAGGGGGGTCGCAAATAATGTATGAACAAATGCCTCCTGCATCCGACGCTCTCAGAGTTCACTAGGCCCGGTAGTGATGAATTGCCCCAACCAAGCGCTGTCACTGCCCACGCTATGCAGCTGCCTTTGTGCAACATCCCCTATGGCAAATTCACACGGCAAACATTTGACCAAAACGGAGGCTCCCTGTTCTATGGGAGGGAACTAACACTGGGGCAAACAACGGGCGGCCCTGGTCCATCACTGAACGATTCACATGAAACTCGATGCCATGACTCCCCTCCCTCCCGAGGAGTCACAACCACACTACGAACCCTTCGGCAAGGGGAGACGCTAAGGTAGCAGTGCCTGCTGATATACACGAACCTCTCGCGAGCCCCAGCGAGGCCCCAACCTACCTATCGGCCGATCGACCAATTCCATTCACAGAGACTCACATCATGGGTTCCACCAGCAAATTCACGAGGATGGTCTCATAGGCCCTGCTCTTCGGGCCTGGCTGCATTGTCTTAGCCTATAGAACTTCAGGAGCTGTTCGAGATGGGCGCGGACGGGGACCTCGGTCTCAACGTCCCACCACCATTCCCATGGGGGTTCCTCAACCTTCAGCTGGGAACATGTTACTGACTATACAAACATTGTTATTGGTAATGTTAGTTTCCATTTATTTTCGTTTGGGGGAGGGGGGAGGGAATAGGGGATGGTGGCGGCTTATTGTTTCCATTTTACGACGATACATCGTGCTCCGTCTCTCAGTTGAACACCCAACACAAACATGGGTAATGCTTCACTCCTACAACGCCAGGCCCGACACCAGGCAATGACACATAAATATAACAGACGGAGGGGGGTAATCATACTGGCTAGATGGCTATCACTATTGGCTCATGGAACGTGAAGGGCCTTAACTCTCCCCAAAGGCGGCAGAGGGTCTGGAAATATCTCACCGACCACCACCTGGACATAGTTGCCATCCAAGAGACACACCATGCTAGAGCTGAGGACACGCGCTTCCGCCACAAACACTACCCTTAGATATACAGATCCTCCGCTCTCACTAAACACAGGGGGTGGCGCTCCTCTTTCACACTTCCACAAAATTTCAGCCGCATGACGTTCAGACTGATAAAGAAGGCCGACTGGTTATGGTTAAGGGATTCTTAAAAGGCAAACTCTGCACGTTTGTCGTAACCTATGCTCCCAACACGGGACAAACAGCCTTTTTAAACACCCTAGTGGAGAAAATCCAAGACTTTGCTGAGGGACCTACACTTCTATTAGGCGATTTTAATCTCAACTGGCAGCCAGACCTAGACAGCACCCATCCACACCGGGCGGACACAGGCACCTTCTCCACAGACACTAAACAGAAGATACATGACTTAGGCCTCAAAGATGCGTGGCGCACTCTCCAGCCCAAGACTCGCGATTTTACTTTTTATTCACATGTACACCACACCTAATCTAGGCTCGACTACATTTTTATCACTCAGAACCTACTGGGTGCCCTACAAGAAGCCAAAATATTCCCCCTTTCCATATCAGATCACAGCCTCGTAGCGATCCACCTAACATGGAGCAATACTGCTTCTACCACTCCTAAGTGGTACTTCCCGGTGGCCCTCACCAGAGACAGGGTGCTCTGCACAGCATTGAGGGAGACGATTACAGACTTCTTTAATCTAAATAACCCCGCAGATACGTCGGAATATACTAATTGGGACACATTTAAAGCGGTTTTCCGGGGGAAATGTATTGCCCTCAACTCTACCCTGAACAAACAACGGACACAGGAGAGGGAAGCGCTCGAAGCAGAGTTGGCCACAGCCGAATCCGCTCACAAAGCTAACCCCACTAGAGGTACACTCCGCAACCTTACCGCTCTGAGGGGCAAACTTAGAGCCATCTATAATAACAGGGCCGAATTCACTCTTCTTAGGCTCCGACACCTATCTTACTCACAGGGTAACAAGATTAGCCGGCATCTCGCCAGGCAACTAAAGGAAAAACGGGAAAGGGAATATATAGGTGGCATAAGAAGAGAAAATGGGGAACTCACACATAAAGACGAGGCCAAAGCTGATATCTTCGGCTCCTTTTATAAGACGCTCTATACCGGAGATCAACTAGACACGAGTAAACAACTAGACTACCTCCAGATTCTACAGTTTCCACAAGTTTCACCAGAATGGAACGACAAACTCACCGCTCCTATTTCACCCGAGGAGGTAGGCGCCGCCATAAAAGCCCTCAAACAGCACAAGGCCCCCGGCCCCGACGGGTACACGGGCCAATTTTACAAAACCTTTGCACCAGATATAATCCCACACCTTACTATGCTCTTCAATAAAATGGCAGAGGAGGGAGATCGCCTGATCGATGACAGAGGCGGTGATCTCAATTATACCCAAACAGGGGAAAGACCCGCAACTGTGCTCCTCATACCGCCCCATTGCCCTCTTAAATCTGGATGCAAAACTTTACTCGTCTATCTTAGCGACCCGCTTAAACGACCTCATGCCAGCCCTAATCCACCCTGATCAATCGGAATTTATTAAGGGTCAACAGACACACAATAATACTCGGCGCATAGTCCATCTCATTGAGAAAGTCCACAAAAAACGCATCCCTGCAGTGCTGGTTGGACTGGACGCCGAGAAGGCTTTCGACAGGGTGGATTGGGCGTTTCTCTTTCACACACTAACAAAATTCGGGTTCGCTGCCAAATTCATCAATATGGTCCGGGCTAATTATGGTCAACCATGCTCCAGCGTACAAGTCAATGGGATCCGCTCCGACGCCTTCTTTCACTCTAGAGGCACTCGCCATGGGTGCCCACTCTCACCTCTACTATTTGCCCTCAGTATCGAACCCCTGGCGATGGCTATCAGGGCAGCCCCAGAGATTCAAGGAATCCCTTTCAGTGGCACCGCACATAAAATATCACTTTTTGCGGACGATGTACTTCTATCCATCACCGACCCGCATAGCTCCCTACCTCACCTTCAATTAGAGGTAGCGAGATTTGAAGAGGTGGCGGGCTTTAATTAACCTCAGCAAATCATGCATCCTTAACCTTACACTTCCAGAACCGGAGGCCCGAGATTTACAGCACCACATTCCGCTTCAATGGACTTCAAGCTCACTCCAATACTTGGGGCTCTTCCGTGCTAACTTTCCTCCCGCCCTCAGTCGTATTCAAACTGACCTTAAGAGGTGGAAACCTCTTTTTCTCTCCTGGCTGGGCCGGCTCCACGCTATCAAAATGACACTTCTCCCCAAGCTTTTATACCTCTTCCAGGCCCTTCCCATAGAACCTGAAAAAGATTTTCTCCCAAAAGTTAAATCCCTAATGCTACAATACATCTGGCAAGGTGGTCGAGCCAGTTTCTCCTTTTCAAAACAGCGTCGCCCACGCACAGAGGGCGGAGTGGGCATGCCAGACATCGGTCTCTATTACAAAGCGGCCCAGCTACGAGTGGTGACGGAATGGTCCAAACGAGAGTCTGAGAAACACTGGCTCCACATGGACCGCTCCATAGCGGGCAGAACCATATGGGACCTTATATGGTGCCCCAAGAAGGAGAGACCCCAGAATGCCTACATCAGCACTCCTACCCGCACCACCCTGAAAGTATGGGACTCCATATCCGGAAATGAGCAATGGACCTCATTCCCCTCAACGTACACTCCCCTCCACTTTAACACGGCTTTCCCCCCAGCGCTACACGAAGGCCCCTTTGCTGCCTGGAATGAGGGGGGGTGTCTAGCACTGACGCATCTTTTCCACAACGCAGACCCCCTCACCTTTGACAACTGCAGATGCGATTACGGCTTAGAGAACACTGAACACTTCCACTATATCCAACTGATACATTGGGCCCTTACCCCCATATACGGGAGGCTGCCACACGTCCCCCCACGAAATTTGAGAGCTTTGTCTTAAATGTGGAATCCATGAAAGGGGTGATATCATTCCTATACAATTATCTGCTTAACACCGCACACTCCCCCCGTCCACGATACATGAACATGTGGGAAGACATACTTCAACGAGACATTACGGATGGGGAATGGTCCAGGTTGTGGTCTGATATCATGAAATGTAATCACTCCATAGAGCTACGCGAAGCCCATCTCAAAATTATGATGGACTGGTACCTGTACCCTGCTAAACTTAAGAAGATCTTTCCAAACACTTCCGATAGATGCTAGAGGGGTTGTGGTCTTCTAGGTGACTTCAGACATATATGGTGGGACTGTCCTACTATACGCCCCTTCTGGGAAGAAATTTTAGCACACATTAAAGACGCTGTCATCCCTGCTCGCAGAGAATCCAGCTTCCAGTGTTCTGACTCCCTTCGCGGAGTGTTAGAGTTCGAGTCCCGGAAGGAGATTCCCACCTCTCTCATTCTCAAGGTATGGAGCTGACTAGAACCTACGTTCCAGACCTTAATCATACAAATAGTGGCTGTGCTGACAGATCTGCGCATCAGTATTTCATGTTCTCACAATTATTTTCAAATTCATTACTCTATGAGGGTGCTCCCATGGTGCTGAAATACCCACCCACCTTAGGTATAAATCCACTAGACCTGCTTAAAAAGCAGTCTAGAACATAATATCCAACAAATGCACCAGAGCACACCAAACCAATGTTACTCTCATTCAATCAATAGTGCTTGCAAGAAAAAGCATCGAATATGAAGACTGCGTTAACAGGTTTCCAAACAATAGTCCACAATGGTTGATGTATCCAGTCACACTGTTTTATTCCATGCAGAAAAACAGAAGACAGCAGCCGACGTGCGTTTCGTCGTCCTGGTCTTTCTCAAGGCTGCAAAATTACATATATAAACAATTTGTAGCAAACCAACAATTTTAATACAGAGAAAAACAAAAATTCTTCTTGTTTTTTATTATTAAAAACTGTGCCTCACTCATGACAAAGAGAAACGTGTGCACAGAATCAACTAGATGTTGATATGGTGAAAAGAAAAGCGCCGTAGAAAAGACACCTCTAATAGTGTATAGTGCCCTATAAAGCACCCATGCATGTGACAATCCATATATAAAATGAAAAGGTGGGAGTCATGTATGTCCTCCATACGTTCTAGACCTGCAATGGGGCACCTCCACGTTGATGGATATCTACTGGCAGTGCGGTGACCTGGCCTATACCCAGCTCATCCCCGGATGGTGGAGCTTCTGCGCCCTTGTGACCATACACACCCCAACCCTGGTCTGAGTTGTCTAAACATTCGTTCCAGCAGAAAACAGCTCTGTTGCATCAGGCCTCAAGGAGAAGAACTGCTGATTATTTTGGCTGGGCTCAGTACAAGGACATTCCAGAAAACTTTAGACTGTTCCCATAGACTCAAGTAAACGCCTGAGGGTCCATACCCTTCTTCCCCTTGCAATCTTAAGCCAACGCCCACTGGTTACAAATAACCAGGTGGGAGCTGATGCGAATGATCAACAATACTGAGCTCGGCCTAAATGCTATCAAGGAAGAACTGAGGACCATCCGTCTTATGGTAATGCAACATCGGTACATGTTGGACTTGATGACCGTGATGGAGGCCGTTGTGTGTGCCAAGATTGGTGTTTCTATTGTACTTTTCTGCCCGGATATGACCTGGGCAATGGGACATTAGCTCGTGCCATCCAAGAACTGCATTGTCTGCAAGCTGACATGAAGAACGAGGGAGGTGTACCAGAACAGGACTGGCTGCATAATATCTTTTCGTGGATCCCCACTTGGGTGACCAAACTATTCACGTCTATGATGCCAGATTTTGTTATTATACTTGTTATGTGGTTTCCTGCTGTAAAAACTTAGTCCTCAAGTTAGTATGCAATTAGCTAGGTAAAAAGTAACACACATACACTAATAACATAACTGTCATGTCATATGAGGAGAATACAGTAGTTGAAGAATCACCTAGAGGGGGGGAGTGTTGGAATGGGTAAATACGATGTCAATGAGCACCATGATGTGTGCAGGCCTGACAACGACAATACAGATAAATGCATTACCACTGTATGCCATAACCTGTGCCCATATGAAAATGTGAATGTTCATAAATACAATTTCAAAATACGTCATAATATATGCCTACACAACAGCGATGATACTGGCACTAGCAATGTCAGTGTATGTCATAATCCATGTTCAAATGACAATGGTGCTACCAGTAAAAGCGATGTCAATGTATGTCATGATCTAGGGATGCATAACCATGTCAATATCGCTAAAAACAAAACCAATGAACACTATGACAACTGTACACTAACTATTTGAAATGTCAATAAAAATGACACCAATGACTGCCATATTATTTTTAGGAGTTCCTGTGAACTCATACCATTACTGTTGGATTTACTCCAGTGACCTCCCAATGAACCCCGAGTCAGAGATACATGGTCAGAAAGGCCCTGCGACCCGCACCCACGCCTATTAAATACCAGGTCACAGGCGGGGCCTCTCTTAACTCAAAGATAAACGCACGCCCTGAGAATACCTTGATCGATCCCATGGATAGATAGTTGCACCACAAACAGGTCTGCAGGGATTTGCCCCAATAAAACTTGTTTGGCCAAAGGCTCATGTTGCCCAAAGGTACCACAAAGCTAGATAACAAATCCTATGCACACGCAAAGGTAAGAGGTATATGACACTGTTCCTGTAATTTACAAAGGAGAGACAAATCCTTGATCCGTTGTAGTTCGATTTTAATATGAATTTTCTTGCGCAAACCAGCCAACGCGCGTTTCGTCAGTGGGTAGTATCCCCATGACTTCTTCAGGGCTTCCTGCACAATTGATTGCAGCTCCCAATCTCCAATCCAGATAATGTCTGGTCCGAACCTCTTAGCCTATTACTTTTGTCCCTTCGTGCGGCGCTCTCATTCTGAGTGCCCACTATATAGATTCAGGCGGCGGAGTAAGCCGTCTAGAACCAGACCGTGGCGAGTGAGCCAACACGTCCTGTGTAGACTCGGGATCTCTGTCAACCGGATACCCGGAATGAGAGCTCCGCACGAAGGGACAAAAGTAATAGGCTAAGAGTCTCGGACCAGACATTCATATTAAAATCGAACTACAACGGCTCAAGGATTTGTCGCTCCTTTGTAAATTACAGGAACAGTGTCATATACCTCTTACCTTTTGCGTGTGCATAGGATTTGTTATCTTGTTCTGTTTTGGACCTCCGGGTCCTGTTTTGGGGGTTTTTAGGGATATTTCCCCCACCTTTTGCACCGCATATACTTTGTTTAATCTCAATACTGATCACGCTATTTGGTTTAGCGACGACACAACACGCCTGTGTGAATTAATGTCCCCTCCTCCTTTTGTACCACAAAGCTAGATGCCATATGTAGATAGAAACACTCACCCGATCAGGACACGACATGCACACCACACGTAGTGATCACGCGTTCCTCATTCCGGACATTGGGACACATACACACTGGCCCACACTAGCTCTCCCCGAGGTTGAGAGCCATCTGTGTCGTTATCAAGATGCCCAACCCTGTTAATTTATGACTGTAATGCCTTCTAGAATGTGGAAATCGGTTTGATACTTCCAAGATGTGTATAAAAAAACCTGTCAAAACTTTTTACAAGGAGAGACTTTCTTCAGACGTATTCTGTCGAGACTCTCCCGGCTGCTGTGTTCAAATGCCTCTTTTCTTTCATTTTTTCAAGGTAAATTGCTATTCGAGCAATATTTTGGCAAGCCAGCCAGGAGAGATTGGTTCTACAAGCCCCACTGAAGCCGAAGGAACAGGACCCCGCCCATACAGATTCACATTTGCGTAGCAAGAATGGTGAGCAGATGCCGCAATTGATTGGAAGTTCTGCTGAATCCGCGGGGCTGAGGTTCATCATGATGTCACTGTCAGTGGTAAAAGACTACATCTGGTCCTTAGTCCCAGCATTTGGCGTGTGACAAAGTAGGAGGAAGCGTACAAAACTAACCTGAGCGCCCTTCTACTAACAGAAATCTGACATATTGCCTTTTTTATGTGTCCGAGCTGAGTAGTCGCAAGGCGGCCTTAGAAGCGATCCCGTGGAGGTCACCTTTCTCCGATAGTCAGCACGCTAGGAAGGTGAGGGTTGTTTACTTGCTTGGACCGCTGGGTGTGACTCAGAGGATACGCTTGCCTCTTGGTGTGATACAGGGGTGAGGCCTGACCACTAGGCGTGACTCATTCGGTACACATGGGCTCTGGGTGTAATATAGAGCCAGCACCTCAATCTTCATTTTTTAATCTAAAGGAGTTTTCTTAGTGCTATTCTTTTCTTAATACTGGTAGTATCTGAAAGAAGTGAGAGGTGTTATTCGCTTGGATCACTGGGCATGACACAGCCGGTACTCATCTCCCCTGGGTGTGACATAGGGAGCAACTCGGACGTTAGGGAATAATTCAGACCATGGAGAGAAAGGTGCAGCTTGTACTTGGCCAAGGAGGGCCTGTAGGTATCGAGTTTATCCTTCTTCTTTGTGTAAATTGTTGCTATTTTTGTCCCTGAACCGATATTGAAAAACTATCGGGCTCACTTAGTTCTGTGTAGTGCGCAGAGCATCGCCTCCTCATTGAGCTGCATGCGCTAGGAGCGGGCTAAGGTCTTTTTGAACAAAGTCATAATTTTTTCCTCTGTCACCTTTTCTCTTCTATTTTCATTGTGGTTTTCAATTGATGCACTTATTCTTGATGTTGTGGTGCTGATAAACTATTGCATCCGTTTTTCATGTTGAATGTTATGTCTCGTTAACATTTGTATGTGCCTATTAAGAAATTGCCACTTCTCATATTTGCTATTCCGCTGCTAAAAAGTACAATTCACAATGTTTTGAATTAATCACTGCACTTTCTTACAGGTTGTTACCCTTCCTATGCGTTGTTTTATGTTTTGCTAAATGTTGATGCATATTTGTCCTCAAGTTGAGCTCGTAGTGCCCAGCATAATTCCTTGTACATATTTTCCCCACAATCAGAGTAAAGTTTAGGATTATCTAAAAAGCCTAGAGAAATTAGAAGTACGCTAAATCCCTTAAAAAGTTCCCAAACCATCATGGAGTCACCTTTGATGCAAACTAGATTCCCCACGCAGGCTTAAAAGCTAGATAGATTCTGCAGTGAATAGCATGCACACACTAAGACACATGCATTCCCCTGGCCAGAGTGGGGGAACCTTTGACACCAACATAATAGAACGCACGAGGACACACATTCGGCTCAATTATGTAGGGCAGAAAAGGCTAGAAGAGAGGCACTGTTAGACCTCTGGGCCATCTTCTAAGTGGCCTGACCTAAAATTCTGCCCCAGAACCTGCAAGCAAGGCGTCCGCACCTCCCTCACCATACACTGGCACAGACGTGCTCTCTAATGCCTGCCATCCCTGACGTTCCTCCACTGGGTTACACCAATTCGCCGGTCGAGCAAACCACTTGATTTATGGCAGGGAGGTTGCCAGATCGGCAAACCCTGACAATTCCGGCAAACCCAGACAATTCCGACCTCACCCCAGTTTGGTGCCAGGATTCCCTGAAGTTCTACCCCTCCATCCATCGTATGCAACCCACCAAGCCGCAGTGGCGAGGGGAGCCTGCACTCCATCTGGTAGAGTGCTTTCAGGTAACTGGGACGTTCATAGCATACTGGATAGTGATACCACCAAAGGGGGGTGAGGGGATGAGAAGAAGTCAGAGCCCTCCAGGGTCCTCAACACTGAAGGGGGTGCTGCAGGGTATACTCCCCCAGGGTATGCCCAGGCAGCAGAAGAAACAGGAAGTGAGCTGGAGGACAAGTTTCTACCTAGGAGAACCGCGGAGAGCACTGAGCGAAATAGGCACTTTAGGTGGGACTTAAAAGAGAGGTGCGGGTTGAGAGTATATATAGAGCTCTTGCCTGGGCGGCATAAAGGGAGAACAAAACCTCGCACACTTCCCCGGGGGAGAGCCGAACTAGGTCCTGGGCCCCGCAAAAATAGCATCCCGAGATAGGACCGAAAGAGAGCCCCTATCGGGAACACGAACACCACCAGATCAGCGAAGGAGATGGGGCTGACCAAGAAACAAGAGATCAGGCTAACCTGGCCCAAACTCAGTTGAGACATAGGCGAAGGAGAATGCCACCTCTATGCGCACATGAGGATAGCAGCGACAAGGACGTCTGCTGCTCCCCCTGAACGCGCCAGACTAACAAGCTGACCCTTAGAGAGATAGTATCTAGAGAAGAAGACTAGGTCTTCGCGTGACCATTTTGCCACCTGCTAGCCCGCTGGACCGAAATGGAGGGCCAGTATGATAGACCCTGGCCTGAGGAAGGATCCTTTGAACCAGAGGACATGGCCATCGTGGAAGACCGCATGCCGGGGGAGATCCCAGGTGGAATTCCCCTGCATGCAGGAATGCCTGAAAAGATAGGAGCACTACATTGGAGAAAAACCAGCGGAGCAGCTCCAAGTCATAATATGCCAGTTGTTACAGAAAGACACGTCAGGGACCATCTATGTGCCATGGGCTCAGGTGGACACAGAAGGGCACTGGACCAAACTGCCCCCATTGATGGACGTGATGGGAAAATAGATTTCCTGTTTTGAGAAAGACACGGTGGGGATAAACCTAGCAGTAGGCGATGTCAAGAGTCTGCTCAGCTGCCTCATCGGAGAGCAGACTAACACAGTGTTTTCCCGAGCCCATATCCCAGCCGTCACGCTGACCAACACCAAGCATGATGGGACCGCATTCAATTCATTTAGACACCAGATGTGGACGGCCCTGAGGGAAATATTCCCTGACTGCCCAGACTTCGGAGGATTGATGGCAGAGAGTTTGAAGCCTGGGGAAACCGAGACCGACTTTCTAGACCGAATGAGGGAATGATGGGGACAGAAGACAGGTCAGCCATAGACTGACACGGGCCCCCAGGTTGCATTCTCCTATAACAAAAAGGGGCTTCCCACTCAAATACAGAGTGGACTGGATAGCATATTAGGGTTAGACTCCAAACTGTGGCGAGAAATACAGGGCCACATATTACATTACTACAGGAAGAAACAGGAAAAGGACAGGGAAAAACATGAGCAAGCCCAAAGAGACCCCGCTAAGCTGGTCCAACATAAGTAAAAAAAAAAAAAGACCACCCTTGAGAGGGCCGCGTTGACGGTAAGCTTGCAAATAGCACCTGTCTTGAAGGGAGCTTCGCCCTGGACCCCAGAGAGTTTCCACCCAGTCCTAGCAGCAGAGGTCAGGGGGGCTGGCAGGAGCCAGACTTCAGAGAGTGCTACCACTGTCACCGAATGGGCCACATGGCCGACCGATGCTGCCTAAAGGTGTACCATGAGCAAAGATCAATAGGCCTGGGAAAATCCCCATCCACAAAACCAAGCTCAGATCAACCCGAGCGCACAGCACATTCAGCCACAATGAAATCAGTCAGCAAACACTACCGCAGCAAGGACCAGGTGGTTGGTCAAACACATAGCAGGTATGGAACCCAGCCCAGCAAGCACCAGGGCCATAGCCACAGCAGGGAGGGGTGACTGTGGAGGCAATGCCTTCACGCAATAGCCCAATCCAAATATGCAGTAAATCCAAACACGTAGTATGATCCTTTCACTTCATACCACCTCCAGGAAACTCACCACAACAATAAAGTCAAGTGACACAGCAGTAAGGGAAAACTCAAGCCTTAACTTGCATTCAGGAAAAACTCAGGGCTGCAGTATGTTCAGTCGATCAGGAATCTGCGCTAAAATATGCCATTTGGGTGCCTGCAGAGGCCAAGGCTCCACTCTGCTGCTAGTCCCTTAGGGTGGGGTTGGCTGGCCATACCCAAAGGTGAGGGCAGTCTGACAAGGGTCAGGGCGGGCCCCGACCAGTGCATAAAAACAGGCACCCAGGCCCCTTCACCCAAAGCCCCAGATCAAAAGGACCTCATTCTCCAACATTTTTAGGCCTCCAGCTTGTGGAGTCCCCCTTTCGGTTCCAAAATGAGGTGACACTCCAGTGCCAGAAGCCAGGTTTTACGTGCATTTGGGAAATGGTGTACCCTATAGGGCTCCGTAGTTCAAGCACAAATAAAGCAACAATGTGCCACCAAATCAGTAGGGAAATTCACCAGGGCAATCAGCCATCTCAGTTTGTTACTCACAGTACGGCAAGTCTCAGCCGTGCACCTGACTCCTGTTGTAAGCAAAATAATTCACCTCCTCCTCTTCCCTAATGCTTCCAAACATCCAAAGTCTGCTCATTGGATCATGTCCCTCCAAAACCGTGGGAGTAACGTGTTGCCGAGTAAGAAGTCCCTGATCCGAGGGCGGCAGACCCAAAGCATCCTGGATCCGAAGGAGAGAGGGTGCCAGGAGGGAAAGGAGTTCTTTAAATGACAATCGCAGCCCCCACACAAGGTGCACGGATACGCTCACCAACCGCACCCAGCTTGTCGATTCAAATAACACAGGGACTCACAAACATTGTCCAAGGGAGCAGTAGGCCCGATCCCAGTCATTAGCACATCCGAATCACACGGGGGTCACAGATCAGCTTCTCAACCCCCACCGTTATGCCAAAATAAAACCAACACTACATGAGACCTTAAGAATTAGCAAAATGACCTGGAGGAAGCAGCCCAAAAACGAAGCTTCCAGAAAAAGGGCATAAACAAAACACCCAACTCCATTATAGAAAACCTCGTACATTCCACATGCAGGGACCAGAGGGGCATATACGTGTCGTCAGGGCACGTTGCAATTACCCACAACCTCCAAATTGCGACACTCCCCTTCCTTTTCACTGCCTGTTATGCATGTGTAGGCCAAAAGGTACCATCTGCATCGATTAAACTACACACACGCATGCACACACACACGTAAGGGAAAATAGGGTATTAAAGGAAGGGCCGTCAACGCCCATAAAACGATAGTCATCCCCTCGCCTACGAAGATCCCCCCACTAAAATGCTCACCTCTGTCATGGCGACAGGGGAGGACCAAAAGACCCACAGAATAAAACTCGAGCCACTCATGACCAAAAGCTCACCGAGTCCTAAAATTACTTCCAAACTGGGGCCCTCCATCCAGTACCTCGTCAAAGATTGCTCAAAATGGATGCACAGAAATGCCCAAAAAGGACATGCACGAATTTTCAAGACCGAATAATGATGTGTTTTTCTAAAAGCTAACCTACAACTCGGCTATTATTCAACAGGTCTGCATTTGAGCCGTACATGCACCACCTTTACTGCGGCCCACCACCTCTTGTCTTCAGTAGCAACCTCCGAAGTCTCAACGAGGCCCAAGGGTTGAAGCCAAAAAGACCACAGACTATTTTTTATGGACAATTTTTACAAACAGACTCTTTACAATGTGCCAAGTAAAGACCTCCTCGGATGCTGCCAACGACCCCTTCAGACACCATCCCAAGACCTGACGTGTTCCAAAAATTATATATTATTGAACCTGTGTACAACATCTGCTTAGCATCGGTATGGCCGCATCCATCCGTAGCGAGAAATCTGCCTAGTCACATGGAGCCGACTTGAACTTTTCTACAGCGCTTGCGGGTCTCCCACCTCACACTTACACTGAACATTAGTATTCCAAACGCACAACGCTGCGCACTCTTACACAAAACGTGGTATCAGCACATGACTGCTGTGGGCACCCAGACGTCGGCTAAGTCGTGCTATGGCTGCTCACTGATTCCTCATGCTGTGGGTGCAGACAGACTTGACTTAACCCAAGAAATGCCCCCGAAAAAGCAAAATGTCTCATCCACTTATACCTATGCAGGATTAGGGATTAGGGCCAAGATGCAACCTAGTAGAGCAGAACCCCATAGAGTAGTAGTAAACGTCACCCGGAATGAGACCAACCCCACCACACTGTACCTTCTCACCAAGCCTAGCGATATTCAAACTGAGCTAGACAGGATATGCAGTTGAGGCAGGAGAGAACACCGTTTGTCCCTGAGATTTTCCAGAAAAGAGGCTCTTGGAGGTGGCAAAACCACCACACCAGTGCACAAACACATCTGCTCCCACCTCCGTCTGTGGTTCCAGGGTGTCTTTAAGTGTGCTTGGGGCAGTCTTCTTTAATAACAAATGGATCCCATGCATGGAGTTCCAGTGCAGGGCCATCGACCTCGATGATACATGGGGAAATTAGTCTAGAAGAGATGGGTTGAATGCCAGCCTAGATACCCCATGTCATGAAATCTGGGACACTGAGATAGATAGGTACATGTGGCTAGCAGGAAAGGGGCAACCCCTACTTGTATGGAAAATTACACTGTATTCCTTGTGTTTCAGAGGTAACGGAATGATCCCGCTTAGCACAAATTAAAATTGTGGAGCAATACTGTATGTACCAGACATGCAATGGGGTATCTCCGTGCTGATGGAGATCTACTGGCAATGTCGGGAGTTTGCCTACGCTCAGCTCGTCCCGGATGACGGGGCCCCCGCACCCTCATAAACATACACACCCCGACCCTGGTCATCCTTGGAGAAGACCTGTCGGAGATGTTCAAACATCTGCTACAGAAGAAAACAACTCTATTGCATCAGGCTCAAGAAAAAAGAACTGCTGATTATTTTAACTGGGCCAGTACAAAGACATTCCTGAAAAATGTAGACTGCTTTCTGACACTCAAATGCGGGAGGGTCCAAAACCTTCTTCACCCTGCAAACAAAGGAGAACGCCCAAGGGTTTCAAATAACCAGGTATGAATTTTCAACAACAACAAAAAAAAAAATCAACAATACTGAGCTCAGCCTAAATGCTATCAAGGAAGAACTAAGAGCCACCTGCCTCATGGTGATGCAACATTGGTATGTGCTGGACTTGAAGACCGCAATGGAAGTTGGGGTGTGTGCCAAAATTGGTGCATCCTGGTGTACTTTTATCCCTGGAAATGATATGGACAATGGGACGTTAACTCTTGCTATCCAAGCATTGCATCGTCTACAAGCTGACATGAAGAAGGAGGGAGGTGTAGGAAGCTGGTTTGGTATATGGTGTACACCTATTGGTGATGCACCCTGCACTGAGTCCAGGCAACCCTTAGTGATAGTGTAAGTGATCCCTGATAACCAAAAGCTTTCAAGGGGTAGCAGTGGAGAGCAGCTAAGGCTTATCCAGAAGGGTGTAAAGCAGTTGCAATTACCACAATAGTCAGAACAGTGAGGGTCACACACAGAAAAGAACCACACCAGTGTTAGCAAAATAAAGTATTCTTTATATCTGAAAGAGACACGTTAGTGACAGATTCCTTACCTTAGAATATCCCCAGGCATCAGGCTGGATCCGGAAAGTTTTTGCGTAGCAGTACCCTTGCGCGTCGGTAGGCGGCGTCGTGCGGCTCCGCGTCCGTCGTTGGCGTTGTGATCGCCGGGATGACGTCGCGGGCAGTACTTAGACGCCGCCCCTGCGCGCTGACGTCAGTTCTTCTTTTTCCGCGCCAGCAAGCGCAGATCCGGGAAGAGCAGTGCCCTAGTCATTTTTTGACTAACTTTTTCGGTGAATTTTTTCACTGTTTCTTCGAATCGACTCCAAGGTGTCGTAGGGATGCCCAGCTTTAAACGTTGCGGCGCCTGTGCTCGGATGATGTCCATCACAGACCCGCATCGGGAGTGTCTCTTCTGCCTCGGCCGAGGCCACGACACGGAGTCGTGTTCCGACTGCCGGGCCCTCAACCCAAAAGCTTTGCGAGAGCGGTCTCGAAAGCTCCTCGAGGCCCGGCAGTCGGCTCCGCGCCACAACAAGCCCCGGTCGCGTGAGAGGTCGAGGGGTCGGTCGCGGAGTCCTCACCGGTCGTCGGGATCCAAGTCTTCGTCGTCCGGTAAGTCTAAGCACAAAAAGTCCAAAAAGCATCGTCGCTCTAGGACTTCGCCTCGCCGGTCTCGCGACTCGGCAGAGGCCCCTCCCGGCACCATCCCCGCCCCCGCGGCCCCGGACATGCCTGTGGAGTCGCCCCCGCAATACCCGTCCTTCCCGGGTTCGGGGGCGGATCCGGCCCAAATACAGGAATTCCTGTCGGCCATGGCCCGCCTCTTCGGGCCTCAAGGTCCCTCCGGTGCGCCTTCAGGCCCCGCGGGCCCTGATGGGGTTGCCCCGGCGTCGCCGATGGCTCCGGCCCCGGCGTCGCCCGTGCCTCCAGCCTCGATCCCGGCTCCGGCCCCGGCCTCGATCCCGGCTCCGCAACCCCCATCGACGCCGGTCGACCTGACTATGCCTCCGCCAACGTCTCCGGTGCCGTTCTCGACGCCGCCTGGGGCTCCGGGCGGCGTCGTCCCCCAGTTCCTTCCGGCTCCGGACATGGAACCGGACCGACGTCGCTCGACGCCGGTTCCGGCGCCGATGAGACCTTGGGTCCCAAATGTCCCTCCTCCTCCTTATTTTGAACCGGAGGAGGACCAGGAGGACTGGGAGGGGTCTGAGGACCCTCTGGCACAACAGTGTCAGTATGATGAGGACTGGGCAGAGGAACTAGGGGATGCCAGTGGTCTAGATACTTCCCCTGACACTGGCATGCTGTCTCCTCCCGTGGCTACGGAGGAGGGATCCAATTTTGCAACGGTGTTGCGTAGGGCGGCTGGAGCCTTACAACTCCAACTCCCTACTGTGGCGGTCAAGACTAATCTCTTGACAGAGGTGCTTCAGCCGGCAGCCTCCTCTACGGAGACTGTGCTGCCGTTTAACGATGCCCTCACTGACGTTCTTTTGGGCGCCTGGTCGAAGCCCAACACAGGGGCTCCTGTGGATAGGAACGTGTCCCGACGCCATCGCCCAGCTCCGGGCGACCCCCTATTTCTCTCTGTCCACCCCACTCCTGAGAGCTTGGTTGTCCAAGCCTCCGCTTCCCAAACCGCCTTCCCTACCGCCCCTCCGGATAGGGAATCCAAACGCCTGGATCAATTTGGGAAGAAGGGTTTTTCTTCCTCCAGTGCTGGCTTGCGGTCCATCTACACCGCTTGTCTATTGGGCCGATATACCCACTCCTTGTGGGATTCGGTGGCGACTGTTTTGCCCCAGTGTTCTGAGGAGGTCCAGACACTGCTTTCCCGCGCCATTGCGGAAGGAAGGGATGCGGCCAAATACACAATACGATGTGGCCTTGATACCGCCGACTCGCTGGGCAGGTCTATTGCAACGACGGTGGCGCTGCGTCGCCACGCCTGGCTGAGAACCACTGGTTTTTCAGGGGATGTCCAGAATACTCTCATGGACATGCCCTTTGATTGAGTCTGTCTTTTTGGGTCCAAAGCAGACCATGCGTTGGAGCGCTTTAAGGACTCACGGGCTACTGCCAAGTCCCTGGGCCTTTCTGCTACACGCCCTCCGCTAACTTCTGCTTTTCACCCCTATCGTGGCCACGGAAGGGGCGCCCAGTCACGTCAGCAGCCCAGCCACCGGCCCGCGCAGCAGGCGTCTTCGCGTGGCCGAGGACGTGGATACCGCCGTGGCGGTTCGGGCAACCAGCGTGCGGGTCAGGCCACCATCTCCAACCCGTCCGCGGCCTCCAAGCCCTCCTAGTCCCTCTTTTCAGGTGCACAGCACGCCAGTAGGGGGCAGGGTCCGCCATCACCTTCACCATTGGCGTCCCATCACCTCGGACAGGTGGGTCTTGGACATTGTCCGAAGGGGCTACTCCCTCCCCTTCGAGACCACCCCCCAGCCATGCCACCTCAATTCCACCGCATGTCAGGGGATCACTTGGTACTTCTGCAGAAGGAAGTCACGGCCCTCTTGGCCAAGAGGGCCATCGAGCATGTTCCGACCCCAGAAGTAGGACGTGGTTGCTACTCCCACTACTTCCGGGTGCCCAAAAAGGACAAGGAGGACATGCGTCCTATCTTGGACCTCCGGAACGTCAATCGCTTCCTCCGGAAGGAGAAGTTCAAGATGCTCACCCTAGCTCAGGTCTTGACTGCCCTCGACCCTGGAGACTGGTTGGTAGCGTTGGACTTGCAGGACGCTTATTTCCACATCCCCGTCCTGCCGGCCCACCGGCGTTACCTACGGTTCACGGTAGGCCTCGAGCATTTTCAGTTCACCGTGCTCCCCTTTGGCCTTACCAGTGCCCCTCGGGTGTTCACGAAAGTGATGGCGGTGGTCGCAGCTCATCTGCGCCGGGCAGGGGTTTCAGTCTTCCCCTACCTCGACGACTGGCTGCTGAAGGCGGGCTCGTCCCAGGCAGTCGTCTCCCACCTCCAGACTACGGCTGAACTCCTGCACTCGCTGGGGTTCTCCATCAATGTGCCGAAGTCGCATCTGATTCCTTCTCCACAGCTCCTTTTCATCGGAGCAGTTCTGGACACGACGCAGTTTCGGGCCTATCCTCCCGAACGGCGAGTCCGGGATATTCAGGCTATGATTCCAATCTTTCAGCCTTTATCCTGGGTTTCGGTACGGATGACCCTGAGGCTGCTGGGCCTCATGGCCTCCTGCATCCTGCTGGTCGATCATGCCAGGTGGCATATGCGGGCTCTGCAGTGGGACCTGAAGTTCCAGTGGGCGCAGCACCAGGGAAACCCTCTCCGATCACGTCCAGATCTCGGAGGGGACTGCAAAACAGTTGCAGTGGTGGCTCTTGAACCGGCAATGGGTCATGGGCAGATCCCTCTCCCTTCCCCAGCCAGAGCACACAGTTGTGACGGACGCGTCCCTTCTGGGATGGGGCGGTCACATGGGAGAGGCGGAGATCAGAGGCCTCTGGTCTCCGGCGGAGTCCCGGCTCCATATCAACCTTCTGGAGCTCCGGGCGATCCGACTTGCACTCAAGGCATTCCTTCCCTCTGTCAAAGGGAAGGTAGTGCAGGTGTTCACAGACAACACCACCGCCATGTGGTACTGCAACAAACAGGGCGGGGTGGGGTCGTGGACCCTCTGTCAGGAGGCTCTGCGCCTCTGGACATGGCTGGAACATCAGGGCATGTTCCTGATGGTTCAACACCTGGCAGGTTCCCTGAACGCCAGGGCGGACGAACTCAGCCGCAGGTGCATGATGGATCACGAATGGCGTCTTCACTCGGAAGTGGCGCAAGGACTCTTTCTACAATGGGGAGAGCCTTGGTTAGATCTATTCGCCACCGAAGAGAACGCGCAATGTCATCAGTTCTGCGCGTTGGAATTTCCAAGGCGGCACTCGCTCGGAGTTGCGGTCTGTTGTACGCCTTTCCGCCTATACCACTTCTACCCAGAGTGTTGAAGAAGATTCGGCACGACCGGGCCCAAGTCATTCTTGTGGCTCCGGACTGGGCTCGAAGAGTTTGGTATCCCGAGCTACTCAGTATGAGCGTAGATCCCCTGATCCGTCTGCCTCTTCGGGAGGATCTTCTGTCGCAGCAGCAGGGGACGGTCCTCCACCCGAACCTGTCCAGTCTACACCTGCTTGCGTGGAGATTGAGCGACGGCAGTTGATTCCTTTCGACTTGCCTCCCGAAGTTTGTGATGTGATTCTGGCAGCCAGGCGTCCCTCCACTAAGGTGGTATACGCCTGCAGGTGGAACAAATTTGTGGCATGGTGCACAGCAAAGGCTGTGGATCCCCTTTCTGCCCCTCTCTCTGAGGTCCTTCTGTTCCTTCTTTCTCTGGCCCAACAGGGTTCTGCCCTGGGTACCATCAAGGGTTCTCTTTGTGCTATCTCGGCCTTCCTCAGGCTCCCTGATCAGCCCTCCCTTTTCAAGTCCCCTGTTGTTAACAGGTTCTTAAAAGGCATTACACACCTCTTCCCTCCTGTTCCGTTTGTGATGCCTCAGTGGGACTTGAACTTGGTTCTTACCTTTTTAATGTGCGCTCCCTTTGAGCCTCTACATAATTGTCCTCTTCGTCTTCTCTCTCTGAAGACAGCCTTTCTGCTGGCCATCACCTCCGCTCGGCGGGTGAGTGAGCTCCAGGCTCTATCTTGCAAACCTCCCTTTCTGTCTGTTCATCCAGACAAGGTTGTTCTTCGGACGTGTCCGTCCTTCTTGCCAAAGGTGGTTACTGCCTTCCACATTGGGCAGACCATCACTTTGCCTACCTTCTTTCCGCCTCCGCATCCTTCCAGAGAGGAAGAGAGGCTCCACCGTCTGGACCCAAAACGTGCTCTCTCCTTCTATATCGACCGCACAGAACACTTCCGGGTGGATGACCAGCTCTTTGTTGGCTACGTGGGCGCCAAAAAAGGTCGGGCGGTGCACAAGAGAACCATCTCCCGCTGGGTTACCTTGTGCATCAAGACCTGCTATTCTTTGGCTAAGAAGGAGCCTCCTGTTGGGCTGCGTGCCCATTCCACCAGGGCAACGGCTGCTACCACGGCCTTGGGCCGCGGTGTTCCGCTGCCGGTTATCTGTCAGGCAGCTACGTGGGCCTCGCTGCACACGTTTACAAAACATTACTGCCTTGACAGTCCGGTCCGGAGGGACGGCTTCTTTGGCCGTTCTGTCCTCCAGGACTTCCTTGTCTGATCTTTGTTCGCAGACCCACCACCGGGGTTGGGATTGCTGGGGTATCTATTCTAAGGTAAGGAATCTGTCACTAACATGTCTCTTTCAGATGCACAAGTTACTAACTTGTGTAACGATATATCTGTAAGAGACAGTAGTTAGTGACAGATTCCTTACCGCCCACCCATCCTCCCCGTTCTGCGAACTGATTTCTAGGGTTAAGGACATCCCTTTCAGGGCCCTAGTATTTTTCGGACACCTATGTCAGCTTCTTGCATGGCTCTGCGTCCCTGGCGCGGAAAGTCGTGTACAGAACTGACGTCAGCGCGCAGGGGCGGCGTCGTAAGTACTGCCCGCGACGTCATCCCGGCGATCACGACGCCAACGACGGACGCGGAGCCACACGACGCCGCCTACCGACGCGCAAGGGTACTGCTACGCAAAAACTTTCCGGATCCAGCCTGACGCCTGGGGATATTCTAAGGTAAGGAATCTGTCACAAACTACTGTCTCTTACAGATATATCGTTACACAAGTTAGTAACTTGTGCTACAACACCAAATGCTAACCTACTTGGTATATCTCCTACCTGGAAATATTACACAACACATATATACCATAAAAACAGGTAAGTATGCACATAAAAGACTTGGCTATGGGGGAGCTAAACCATATACTAAGAAAATTAAATGTGGAACGGGTTACCTAACCAAGACTACTACCCAAGGTTCAGTAAGGCAAGGGAAGCATGGAACCACCAAAGGTAAGTTACTAGGATTCCCTAGGCGCTCGCGTGCAGAGGTGAAACCCCGGGTCGTTGTCTATAAGATAACATTGGGAAGTTTTGGTTAGGATTTTCAGGATCCTTTTCAGAGGACCCCAAGGAAACCCGTTGAGACAAGGGAGGTTGGAGATTTACCCCACCTGTTTATACCCAGAGAAGCCGGATGCCTATATCATGGAGCCCAGGTGCCTAGGTGTGAAGTGGTGTTGGAACCGCCCGTTGACGTCAGTGGGGACTTCGGATGTTAAACTGCTGCAGTGACCTGTGGACCAGGCCGGTGGAACCCAGGCATGGATTCCGGAGGAGGAGTACCTGTGGAGAAAGGAGTCCAAACCACCCGGAGTTGTCCAGGAAGAGCAGAAGCACAATGTCCACCCTTCTCGGGAGTACTTCACTGCAGGACGGAGGTCTTGAAGATGCAGCTGTGGAGCCTAGGCGATGCTGTGGAATCTCAGGAGCCCTCACGAGCTATCCCACGTCGGTCGACGAGGAGCCGGCGGGCCAGTGGACAGCAGGGCCACTAACAAGCCTTGGCAAATGCAACACACATGTTGCAGGATGAAATGCAGAAAGGAGGGACCAGCAAGGTCTAGGGAACACCCACCACAGGTATGTTAGGAGCGTCCCTCAGCAAGCAGGGGAGCCAGCAGGAATCAATGGAGACCCCAGAGGGACCCTCTGGCAGCAGGCACAGGGAGTCGCAGGGAGGCCTCAGCAGCACAGTGAAGATGGAGGCCCACGTCGCAAGAGATGCAGTGCTGACGTCGGTTTGGATGCTGAGCGATGCTTGAGGCTGTGGCTTCTTGGAGCTCGAAGATCTCCAGACTGGAGGGCCAAAAAGCCCTGGTAATGGCAAGCATACGGTTTGGTTCCAGCAGCTCCACGAAGGATTGCAGTCTTTCAAATTGCACAGAAGACAGGTCAAGGCCTTGGGAGAGTCACCAAACCACCTCCTGTGTTGCAGAGCCTTTGCGAGTCCGTGGGACAGCAGGATCCACAGGACGGTCATCGTTGTTGAGTTGCCTGCGTCAACAGGGGAGTGATTCCTGTACTCCAAGGGTGATTCCTTCTTGCTGTTTCTGATGCACAGAGTCCTTGTAACCCTGGAGGATGCACAGCCACAGAGGTTGCAGAGTCTTTGCAGAATGGGGACACATTTGCAGTAGAAGCCTTCCTACCAGAAGCAGACTTGTCTTGGTTCCTGGCGAAGTCCAGCAGCAGAAGAGTCTGTAGGCAGAATCTTGCAAAGTGGTCTGTAGAAGAATCGTGTTCCATACGAATCTAGAGTTCCACCCTCAGGGGAGCTCTTAAGTAACCCAGGAAGGGGTTTGGGCAGCTTCTGCGGTGACCCACCGATCAGGGGGAGGGGTCAGGGAGGCTACTCAGGTGGACTGACCTGTCAGATGCTTCCAGGGGGCCTCTGCTTATCTTGCTTTCAAGATGGCAGAATCAAGTGGCCACCTGGTAAAGCTCTGGGCATCTCCCGGGGGGGGGGGGAGGAGCTGCATTGGTGGGTGGTCACTCCCTTGTCCTTAGTGTGGTTTCCACGCCAGAGCGGGAGCCAAGTGCTCCTGGACTGGGGCAAACCGGTTTATGCAAGGAGGGCACCAAATGTGCACTTCAAAGCAGTCTGGAGGCGCGCAAAATACCCCCACCCTAGCCCGGGGACACCTATTTCTAAAGAAGAGGTGGCTACACCTCTCCTCTACGGGAAATCTTTTGTTCTGCCTTTCCCTGCCCAAGTTAGGCTCATGAGCAGGGGTGCAGAAGAGTGCCTGGGGCGGCGGCAGAACTGACTTGCATGCAGACCCTGCAAGGCTACACAGGCAGATATGCGGGGGCTCCTCTAAGGAGCCCCCAGTACATGGTATCAGACAACTAACATTGGAATTGGTGTAGTTGCATGATTCCAACATGTTCGATACCAAACATGACTAGGTTCGGAGAAGTCATTATGTGGTGGACATCTCGTGTTGACCAGTGTCCACTATTATACCTTACGATGGCTTCCCTGCACTTACAAAGCCCAGAGAATCGAATCTGAGGTTTGTAGGGGTGACTGTGCTCATGTAGGGCACCCTCACACTTAGGACCATGCACCCTGCCCTTGGGCAGAAGGGCCTACCTTAGGAGTGACTTATAGCGTGTAAGGATTGCTATTTCTGAAGTGAGACAGCACACTGTAATGTTTTAAACTGCCTAACTTGTCTTAAAACTGTTTTTAATACTGGCATACTATTAACCTGCATTTTAACCTGTTTTTTTAATCGATGAACCTCTAGCTAAAGTTGCACAAACAGCCAAAACTTGAATTGAAATCTGATTCAGTAGCGTGTTGTTGCTTACCTGCACCTAGTGCAATCGGGAGGGCGGGAGAGCTCGAGATCGCGACCGAGGTGCTGCTAAACCAAAAGTCACCGGAAGCAGCATTGTTAGGGGTCAGCGGTCTAGTTGCTGAATGCAAATTAAGGGCAGCCATTAAAACGGGTCCACGGACGTGCAGCGGGTGCGTCGCTGGCGTGCCAAAGGCAAGCCCGTCTGCTCCCGAACGGGACCAGGGGCCAGGACCCCTGCACTTTCCAAATCAGATCGTAGCGGCCATCGCCGCTACTCCAGGGAAAGACTCCTAGAATTAGCCAATCACACGCCATGCAACAAGGCGCCTTGTGCTGAAGCCTTCCCAGGGAACATGGAGGGTCCTTTTTCATGCCTTAGCTGCAAATTTTGCAGCCAGGCACTGCCAGAATGGTCCCATCGAAGAACTGATGACCAGTCTGGTCTCCAACTGAACTGCATTTATTTTAATGCAAGGTCAGTGCCTAAACACTCCCTTGAGATTTGGGATATACGAACTGAGATAAAACCCGATCTAGCCTTCATCACAGAGACCTGGCTTGACGATTATAACTCTCCTGATGTTGCCATTGCTCTACCTGCCAACTATAAACTATTAAAACGGGATAGACCGGGACAGAAGGGAGGAGGAATAGCCATTTTGTTTAAAGACTGTTTCACCTGCCTCCCCGGATCAGTGGCACAGTTAGGAGAGCATGAGATCCTATCATTTCAGGTATCCAGAGGTGACCATAAAACGCTTGGGGGAGCAGTAATCTATAATCCCCCTGGTTACAAACCAGACTTCGGTGCTCCATTGCTCTCTCAACTGTTCCTTTCATGTTTAAACAC
>CAWUFW010016616.1:0-52500 GCA_963921515.1 Calotriton arnoldi | reverse complement strand
CTAGTAATCCGGAGGAAAAATACCCCCCTTTCTTGTAATCTGTGCGCACAGGGTGACAGAGGGGACCCAAAGCGCGAACGTACCTGACCTCCTGGAGCCCTCGCTGGGATCGGGGAGGCAAATGAGCCCTCATCAGGACTTCCAGGGAAGCCCGGCCATCTGGTCGCCCCATTGGAAAGCATTGGGTGCGACCAGATGGGCGAGGGGATGGGTGCGACCAGATGGCCGAGGGGATGGGTGCGACCAGATGGCCGAAGGGAAAGGCGCGACCAGATGGCCGGGCTCGAAGGGTGGCCATCTGGTCGCTTGGTGCCCTAACGAAAAGGTGAGCGGGTGCCGAGGCATGGGGGTGCCGGAGGCCTGGGGCCCCAGCTGGGCCTCAGCCATGGGGCTGCGAGGGGGGAGCCGACGGGCCCTCCGACCCGGGGCCTGCAGACACCTTGACAAGCAGGCGAAGCGGGGGAGGTCTGCACGGGACCGACGGACCCTCGTCCCGGGCCCTTGGCATAGCAGTAGGCCGTGGGACAGGGCCCAGGGCTGGAGCACCCGACCCGGGGCCCGGCGGGTCCACTGGACCCAGCCGGGGCTCCCGGGCGCAGGGAAGCCGCCCGCGGGACCCCGTCCAGGGCACCCTGCCACGCGGCAGGCCCGAGGACGGAGCTCGGGGTGGGGAGGCTGCCCTCCCCGGGGCCCTCAGGGGCCCCGGACGGAGCTCCTGAACCCAGCCAAGCGAGGGGCTCCCCGGGCACGACGGAGCCCTGTCTTGGGCCTTTGGCATAGCGGCAGGCCGGGGGACGGGGCCCAGGGCTGGAGCACCCGACCCGGGGCCTGACGGGGCCCCTGGACCCAGCCGGGGCTCCCGGGACTCCTGGGCCCAGAGGCGCAGGGGAAGCCACCCCGGGCCCGCGGGACCCCGCCACGCGGCAGGCCCGAGGATGGAGCCCGGGGTGGGGAGGCCGCCCTCCCCGGGGCCCTCAGGGGCCCCGGACAGAGCTCCTGAACCCAGCCAAGCGAGGGGGCTCCCCGGGCCCGACGGAACCCCGTCTCGGGCCTTTGGCATAGCGGCAGGCTGGGGGACGGGGCCGGGGGCTGGAGCACCCGACCCGGGGCCCGGCGGGCCCCTGGAGCCAGCCGGGGCTCCCAGGCCCAGAGGCGCTGAGGAAGCCACCGCGGGACCCCGTCCCGGGCACCATGCCACGAGGCAGGCCTGAGGACGGAGCCTGGGGTGGGGAGGCCGCCCTCTCCGGGGCCCTGGCTGGAGCTCCTGAACCCAGCCAAGCAGGGGAGGCTCCCCGGGCCCAACGGAACCCTGACTCGGGCCCCTGGCGGAGCGGCAGGCCAGGAGACAGCCTGGGGCCCCTGGACCCCGTTGGGGCTCCCGGGCGAAGGTGAGGCCTCCCCGGGCCCGCAGGCCCCCATCCTGGGCACCACGCCACACGGGCCGGGGGACGGTGGCTGGGGTGGGGGGCGTCTTGGCCCGTCCGGCTGCCGGCTGAGGACCGATAGGCCGAGAGGGGTTCCGGAGTACCCTGTCCATAGTAATCCGGAGGAAGGGTACCCCCTTTCTGGTAACCCGTGCGCACCGCGAGACTGAGGGGACCCTAGGCGCGGATGCGCCCTACCTCCTGGAGCCCTGGTTGGGATCGGGGAGGCAAACAAGCCCTCATCAGGACTTCCAGGGCAGCCCGGCCATCTGGTCGCCCCATTGAAAAGTATTGCGTGCGACCAGATGGCTGAGGGGAATGGCGCGACCAGATGGCCGGGCCCGAAGTACGCCAATCTGCCCGCCCGAGCCTTCGCCGGAGGGTTCCCGCCTGCCCTGCAGGGCTCGGGGACTCTGAGTCCCGGGGGCTCGGAGACCCCAGCTGGGCCTCAGGCTCGGGGCTGAGAATGGGGGTCCCCGGCGGACCTCGGACCCGGGCCCATGGCGGAGCTTAACCCATCCCTGGGCCTGCCCGGTGGAGGCCTACACCAGCCTGTGTCGGGCAACCAAGGGCCCCGGCCTATGCTCCTAAACCCAGCCAAGCAGGGGAAGGCCCGCCCGGGCCCAGGGTGTGGGACGGAGCCCGGGTGGGAGCACCCGGCCAGAGCTCTCGGGCCCGGACGCCCAGGGAGGACCGCCCAGGACCGCTGGAGCCCGTCCCGGGCCCTTTGCCACGTGACGGGCCGGAGGAGGAAACCCCGGGCAGTGGGGAGGTGTTGTCCGGGCCTAGCCCATCTGGTCCCCGGCTGAGAACTGCCAGCCCGGGGGCGGTTCCGGCATACCCTGCCCCTAGTAATCCGGAGGAAAGCTACCCTTCTTTCTGGTAACCCGTGCGCACCGAGTGGTGGAGGGGACCCAGGGCACGGGGGCGCCCGACCTCCTAGACCCCTGGCTGGGATCGGGGAGGCAAACAAGCCCTCATCGGGACTTCCAGGGCAGCCGGGCCATCTGGTCACCCCATTGGAAAGCATTGCGCACGACCAGATGGCCGAGGGGAAAGGCGCGACCAGATGGCCGGGCCCGAAGGACGCCAATCTGACCGCCCGAGCCTTTGGGAGAGGGCTCCCGCTTGCCCTTTGGAGGGCTCGGGGCTCTGCACCAGGGACCCCTGTCCCAGGCAGACGTACCCTTGGCAGGCCGCAGGACGGGGGCTCCCACACCCCAGGCCCTGCCCGAAACCCAGGCCCCGGTCCCTGCTTCTCAACCCAGCCAGGCCGGGGGGATCTGGGAGCCTGCCCGGGCACGAGGGACCCCCGTCCCGGGCACACAGACCCTCGGCTGGCCGCAGGATATGGGCTCCTGTTCCACTGATTTTTTCCATAACTCCTTGGAACTCAGCGTAGTGGCACTACGCCAACTCTGCCCACCCCTAGAGAATACCATCTGAGAAATGGTACCTGCCTGAACTCAGGATACTAAAAAGAAAGTGTAAAGCGCTGGAACATAAGTGGAGACTGTCTAAACAGGACAAGGATAGACTGTCCTACAAAGCAGAGATGAGAATTTACAACAATGCCATTAAAAACGCTAAGAAGACCTACTCTGCGAAGCGAATAAACGATAACAGTGTCACATGGTTACTAGAGACATTATCGACATCTTTAAGTTAGCATGAGCCCGGTAGCCATGATGCTGTTTTTGCGCACGACACTGCATGTCTTTATTTTGCACGACTCTGTTTATGCCTTTCACATGAGAACTCTGCTGTGCTCGTTCTCTGTCTGTTCCTGCAGTTTAGTCTGAACATTGTGCGCAAGGTCGAATAACACTGACTCTTGTTATTTTGTTCTGGTCAGGCCCTAGCACTTAGACAAAACATACCAGTGCAGCTGTTTTTGCTGGAGGATCGTACTTTGATATTATGGGGATGCATGTTTAGGTAAGACACACTTGGAGAGGGACCTTTCCACGGAGAAGAGCAACACGCACCTGTGATGCAGAAATACGATCTATGTCCTGAGGTATGGGGTCTGCTGACAAAGCCCAGAGATCTTCTATTATATAATAATACTTCTGCTTACCAAGGGGAGGGTGGTTAGGCCTTATAGTCCTTCATCCACTGTCTTTATAAAATGATATCTCCCTTCATGATATATGGCCTTGCTGCAATGCTAACTGTACTGATATTATGCATTTTGCTACTGGTGGTGGCTCGTATACTGCATTTTAGAGCACGTTAGTTAAAATAAATATTTTAAACTAATTTCATGTTTTTATCAGATCTTATTGTGGACAAGTATGAGAATGTGAGCGAAAAGGTGTGTCTTGTTACCTCGATTCCTGAGAGATCCGGGAGTGTTGTGTTCTGGGGTGTCTAATCATTGGTTTCTCCATTTGTGAGTAGGAGAGCGAGTGAGACACTATAGCTAGTCGGTCCTGGGTTCGTGGGCACTAAGGTGGTGGGAAGGCTTAGCCCCTATACACCGAGGTCCCATATTCCTGCACATAGTTCTGTGTATGTGCAGAATCCCTGCAACATGGCGCCACCAACGTTTGGTCTGGTACTTATTCGCAAGACCCCTGAGAAGCGCTTGTGCTTGTCCATAATACCATATCACCAATTACCGGAGACGTCCGTGGTGCAAGGGAGTAACCTCCTATATTAGAGATTATATGTTTTTCAAGCTTGGATATTAAATAGGGTTTGTTTTTCGTCTTTAATACCCAGTGTTGCGCTACCATTTTTCTTCTTTTCCTCTCTGATAGATAATGGTTATTGCAGTCGCTGCTCATAATCGTGCAGCTCTGACTGCTCATTTGACTCAACATCGAGTCCCGGCTACGGGGGCAGACATTATCTTTGTGGTTGAAGCGACCGCTGCTTTTCGCTTTGAGGTGTTTTATTCTTGGGTTAAGTTCCCGGCGGTGGATGGGAATGGTAATTTCTTTCATGAATATAAACACGCCGTGGTTCCCCGGGATTATATACCTTGTCGGTCACTTGAAGTTCTGCTGTCAGCTTGGGAGCACACCATCTGGTTTAATGGCGCTCTACCTCACCCTGTTACAATGGTCCGTTTAGGCTCTTTATCGGTCGACGGAGCCACATGGCCCGTTTCGGCGGGTTTTACACCACACCAAATTATCGTGGTGTTACACACGCAGAGCTGCGTCAATTACATGAATCATTAGTTCATATACACAGAAGCGTGATACAATATGTGTCTCGCATGGTCCAGGCGGGTCTCGCATGGTCCAGGCGGCTCCGGCTGGGGCCCCTCCTCAGCAACCAGGACAGGGAGGAATGGTAATTAGCCCAATCATGATTAATTCAGTGATCGGAAAGCGTCCTCAAAATAGAGATGAATTGCCGTTCTGGTTAGCTGAGCGATTTGAGCAACTCAAGGCTGTTTTTCCCAATACTTCTCCTTTGGATAAGCATAGAATCCTTACAATGAGTTTACCAAAAGGTCTTATTCCCAATTTGGCTGATTGCACCATCTGGGGGAAGGTGTTTGCAGCTCTGTATTCTCTCTGCTTTGGCACCCCCTCCATGACAGTGCTTCCGGCAGTTCTTAAGAAGGTTCAAGAGGAGCACAGGCGGAGGCCGCCCTGGATTTGGGGATGAGACTGGTTGGGGTATTCTCTATAGTCTCTGATACGATACTTGCCAATATAAAAGGAGGAGCAGTTAGTTTGCAAGTGAGTCAGCACCTTGAGGCGGTAGCAGACGTTGATAAACAACACAAATTGCCTAAGATTATCGCTAAGGTGTATAAAGCATTAGGGCGTAATAATTTGGGGAATAAACCTTTTACTCAGCCTCAGAATAAACCCCTTCCGAAAAGGAGGGGCGTCCGTTCTTTCCTAAAAAGAATTGGAACAAGAATAAACAACAACATAAGCCAGGTTCGCATGCTGGTTCACCAACACCTGATGCTTCTGAGCGTAGGTATGATTTGCGTGACCGCTCTAAGCTTAAGACGCCAGAGAGGTTTCAGGTTCCTGATCCTCGTTCTCCTCGTTCCTTGCAAGACTCGTCGGATCAACAGTCCGGTGGAGGGAAGCGTCAAGATCGTAGAAAAGGTGAGACCTTGCAACAACGACTTGATCCGCCACGCCAGTTTGACATAGAGGCCAAACCGGAGGGGCAACTGCCATATCGTGCCCCGTTTCAAAAGAAAAAAGTTGCCGCTTTAACAGCGAAGTATGCCTCAGACGGTGAGAACACTGCTCCTCGATTGGAGATGGGCTGTGACCCTCCTCGACAGCGCGGCAGAAGTTACCATTGTACAAGAGGTCCTTGTCTGGAGGCGAGAGCAATTGACACATTCATTACAGTGGAAACAGCTGATACACGAGTTGCACCCCCTGATAGACTTTATGAGATAGTACTCCAAATTGAAGGTGATATACAATGTACAATTAAGGGTATCCTTTGGGATAACCTTACCTCGTCTTATGACATTTTGTTGGCAGAGGCGGATTGGCCTCTTCCATTTGTTTTAGCTTCTTCCCGAGGTGAGGACGTGATACTTCTGAGTTTTTCGCATTACGTCTCTGATGAAACTAAACAGGCTTATGCATCGGAATGGGCTTTAGCTCTAGTGCCGGCGGTGTATCGCAATCAGGTGGGCTGGGATAGAGATTCACCGGCACATGAGATCCCTTTGCGATCGATACCACAGCCTCAGGCGCAATATCCGATCAAACGTGAGGCAAAAGCGTCCGTTAGTGACATTTTGGCCCAGTTGGAATGTCAGGGTGTAATTGAACCCTGTGTTTCATCAATGAATAATCCTCTCTTTCCGATATCTAAACCGGACGGTTCATATTGCATAGTTTTGGATTATAGAAATTTCAACAGTCATGTTCGCACGTTTGCCGTACAAAACACCCACAGCTCTGCGTTAATAAACAATATTGTCCGTAAAACGTATAAAACCACTATGGACATTTCCAATGGATTTTACAGTCACAATTTGGCTCCTGAGAGCGTGACTGGACCGCATTTACTGCGGTCGGCAATCAGAAAAGATTTACAAGATTGCCCATGGGATATAAGAATAGGCCTGGTGCGTTTGCTGCGCATGTTGTTTCACTTTTACACAACATAGATCCTGATGCTTTCTCTTACGTCACTGACATTTATTTGACTGACGAATTGATAACGCATCTGGTGCGTGTTGCCCGCATCAACTTGTCCTTTGCAGACTTAGGGTACAAATTTAATTTTGCTAAGTCGCACATCGCCTATTTGGCGGTTCCCTTTTGGGTTACGAACTCAATAATGAAGGGAGGGGGTTAGCCCCCCACTTTCTGGAAAAATGTGCTCAATTACAGCCTCCTTCAACTCTTACGAAGTTACAATCTTTGCTGGGTTTTTTGAATTTCGGGAGGACATACATTCCTGATTATGCTCAGCGTATCAAATCGCTTTACACGTTGATACAACATTCTTTTTCGTCTTCCAGCTGGCTTCCGGAACATACAGGCATTCTTTGGCCTTGCAGTCTGATTTGCTTGCGACTAACTTCTTGTTAACTCGTGACCACACAACTAACTTAGTCATACGGATTGTACCGGGTACAGTGCGTTTCACTTACCTGACGTTCAATGAGGGAGATACGGTCCCCATTGCCTACAAATCGCATTTGTACAGCTCAGCAGAAATGCGTTTTTCACCTGTTGAGAAAATTCTTACAGCAGTACAGATGGCGATCCTGAAGGAGCGCTCATTGGCTCAGGGAAAATGCATTCTTATGGTATCGCCTGTGCCTACTCTAGAAGCGGTCACAAAGGCGAGCGTACCGAATTCTAAAGCCTTACACCTGCGTTGGATTCAGTGGGAAAGTTCTTTGACATCGGCTGATGTCACTTTTATCTTTGACCCATCCTTGCAGACGCAGGAGTTTTTATAGTACGAACAAGTTCATCCTGCGCCACAGTTTTTGCTTCGTCTTGACCAATGCAAATGTATAGTTTATACTGACGGATCTGCGCAGCCGGCCACTGGTTCCAGACATGCTTACTCAGCCGCCTGTGCTATTGTGGCGGGCTCTATGGTTGACGGTGTGTTTAAGTCTTCTTTAGTCCACACACAGTCCCTTGGTGATTGCACGGCTCAGTTGGCTGAGCTGTGGGCTTTAGTATTGGCTCTCGAATTCGCTGATCCAGATGTACCTACACTTATAGTGTGCGATTCTTTCTATTGTGTACAGTCCTTTAATGACAATCTATTCTTTTGGTCTCAAAACGATTATCGGGACTCTAAAGGTAGCGCAATCAAGCATAAAACGCTTTGGGTTGTAGTGGTGGCTCTTAAGGAAAGTCTGCCGCTCACACATGTTATCATACTCTTGGCCATCAGGGTGTGGGAGTTCATGCTGTTGGTAATTCTTTGGCTGATGAGGCAGCCAAATCAGCGGTTGCCACGTGTTCAGTAGCAGCAGTTACAAGGTCCATCACTAAGATTGATAATGAAATTCTGGCAGCTATAGCTGCTACAAGGGATGGGACGACGTTCCCACAAGGTTTCCCTTCTAAATATTCTTATCATTTATCACCGGAACAAGTTCCCTTTGCTTCCATTCCGTCCGTTGGGGATCGGCTGATTCCCAACGAGGACCGCAGACTTCCTTTGATAATTGCCGCGCATGAAAGCATGGTATCTGCACATGCTGGAGTTTCAGCGACAGTGTCTCTTTTGCAGCAGCGTTATTGGTGGCGTGGTCTATATAGACAGTCACATAATTATTTACTTTATTGTGACACTTGTCAACAAATTAAACCGACAACAGTTGCACGTCCACCTCACAAGCAGCTATACATCTCAAATCAACCATTTGGATGTATTTATCTGGATCACTGCGGTCCTTTGACGTCCGACACTGCCTATAAATATATTTTGGTTGCAGTGGATTCGTGCACTAGATTCCTTTGGGTTTGGCCGCAACGTAGTGCTGACGCTCGAAATGTCATTAGAGATTTGCGTGTCTTTATCGGAACATTTGCTTGTGGCGCCTTCCATTCTGACCAAGGTCCAGCGTTCGCCTCTGAGGCTTACAAGGATGCGATGAGGTCGCTGAGGCTGCTATTGCAATTCTTGTCTCCATACAGGCCTGAGGGCAATTCTATAGTGGAGTGAATGAACCGTGACTTGAAGCAATCTTTGACAGCTAGAGTCTTAGGTACTGGCAGGGGTTGGCTAACTCATTTGTATGGGGTTCAACGTGCACTAAATAATCTCCCAAGAAGATCTCTGGGTGGGCGGACCCCATACGAAATGCTCTTTGGCATCACAATGTTTGTGCCAGACCTTGATGGTCTAGACGTTGTGGCGGCTGCCTCAACATTTGACGTAGATAACCATTGTGCTATGTTACAGGATCTACAAAAGACTCGAGACACTCTTGTTAGAGCTGAGTTGTACTCGTCCGAAGACACAGCGGTGCTGATCCCAGTCACTGGGTGGCTTCCCCAAGTTGGAGATCAGGTCCGGGAGAAGATAGAGAACAAAAAAGAATTTGGTCCCTCCTACCGTGCACCAGTCCCAGTTCTTGGATTGAAAGCCACTCGAACTGTGATTTTGCCTCCACTGCCTGGACGAAAGGAGAATCGCTACATTTCCATTGAACATGTCAAGTTGCACCATTTGGCTGATACTGAATAGTATGCCCAAACCCGTCCCACGGAGAGATGTTACACTTCCTGTGAGGTCTTCGACGCAACTACTGTACACCAGGAGCGTGAAGTGGAAACCCCAATTGATGTGCTGCCTGTTCTGTCCTCATCTTCGACGGCTACACCTCGAGATTATGACTCGCCGTCACTGGAGCTTACTGTGAACATTCCTACACGTGCGCTCCAATCTTCTTTTAATGCTGACCGTCCACCTTTGTATGGACTAGAAACTGTGGATTATTACATAGACTTTGCAAACATTGAAAAATGGGAAAGTGCCTTGGGATTATTTGAACACAACTGCCCTGTTTTTGCCGTTCAACTTGACCGATAAACAAAAGCTTATGTCAATGAAAGATTCCACATACACCTTGTTACATATTGAGAAGTTAGAACAATTACCATTTTCTATAGCGGAGACTGATTCCTCTGTATGGTTAATACATGGGGTTATTTATTTACCCATTTCCCTCTTTCAATTTAGTGCATGTCTGAAATTTTTTCCTATCAGGAGGTTTGAACCCCTGGGTAGTGCTTTTCTGCATGAAATGTGATCTTTACCATTTACGTTTCACTGTTTGCGTGACGATAAAGAGGTCTTCCTGACATGGGAGGACTGTGATTCTATAGTGGGACACGTTTTAGTTTGTACACAACTACAGCTGCACGGCGCTTGCAATGTATCAGCACCTAATTTGGCCTGTTTTCTAAAAGGAACACCAGTTCCCTCAATAATTCCCATACTCACATTGCTTTCTAACAGTAGTTATCTTATCCTAAATAACCACAATTGCTGCGGGTTACCTGCAGGGATTCCGTATATAGTTACGGTTTCAGAAAGTGTTACTTGTTGCAGCAATGTTCTTTTTCCTCCCCCGCATGGGATTGTAGATATCTCGCTGTGTCCTTCCATTCCCACTTTGAAAACAGACTTCAATAAACTAAGCAGACTCAAAACGCTATTGTTTTAACAAGAGGTCGCTCTCATTTCTGCTCCAGAGATCTTCGAATTGCAGGTGGCTAGAACGACTAGTGAAATTCAGTCACTGCTGACTAAGAATCTCCCACTACATTTTGGGGAAATGATTCACCAAATATTTAATGCGTCTGATACTGAAGGCCTTGCACATTTTTTTAAACTTGTAGCCTCCAGCCTTGTTTCATCTTTCCAAACAATTTTTGGAGTAATACCGGGCTTTTTACATTTCATTTTTTCCAGCGCCTTCGGTGGTTTTCCACTTAACCTATTATTGGCGTGTGGAGTGCTGGTACTTCTGCTCCTGTTACGCAATGGATGTCCATCCTGTGGCTCTGCACAGACCAGGCCTGTTGCGACTTTACCGTGAACGAATGCAGCAACTTTTTGGATGCTTGCCATTGGCAACACTGAGTGTGAGCTATGGGCTTACCTTTCGCTTCGCTTACTTCACTTGCGTGCAACCTGTGTTTTACTGTCGACGGTGCCCGTTCTATTGGGCCTTGGATATCTGCCTCTCCACAACATCAGGCGCTGACCCGGATTATGATCTGTTGGTGGGTCCGTTGCTGGCTCGCAAGTTGCCCTATTCTGCTGCTGGATGCACTGGATTACGAGGAACATGAATGTTCATTCGCTCTGTTCAATTGGATGGCATCCCTCTTTTTTTCTTAACGACAATGATGCCCTTTTGGAGCGCCTTGCATTCCACGGTGCACGTATTCTTTTGGATTTTTATTTACTAAACTACACATATATATATATTTTTTTAAATTTAATTTGCCCCGTTTTTGGATTAACTCTATTTTGAATGGAACATTATGCAATTTGGCTCTGCTTATCTTTGGAACCTGTTTGTCTATGCACTACAACCGGGCCAAGGGGAGGGTGTCACGTTGTTACTAGAGACATTATCGACATCTTTATGTTAGCATGAGCCCGGTAGCCATGATGCTGCTTTTTTGCACGACACTGCATGTCTTTATTTTGCACGACTCTGTTTATGCCTTTCACATGAGAATTCTCTGCTGTGCTCGTTCTGTCTGTTCCTACAGTTTAGTCTGAACATTGTGCGCAAGGTCGAATAACACTGACTCTTGTTATTTTGTTCTGGTCAGGCCCTAGCACTTAGACAAAACATACCAGTGCAGCTGTTTTTGCTGGAGGATTGTACTTTGATATTATGGGGATGCATGTTTAGGTAAGACACACTTGGAGAGGGACCTTTCCAGGGAGAAGAGCAACACGCAC
Source organism: Calotriton arnoldi (assembly GCA_963921515.1). Taxonomy (NCBI): domain Eukaryota; kingdom Metazoa; phylum Chordata; class Amphibia; order Caudata; family Salamandridae; genus Calotriton; species Calotriton arnoldi. The sequence goes on along the minus strand of CAWUFW010016616.1, from coordinate 41,167 downwards.
CTGTGATGTAGAAATACGATCTATGTCCTGAGGTATGGGGTCTGCTGACAAAGCCCAGAGATCTTCTATTATATAATAATTCTTCTGCTTACCAAGGGGAGGGTGGTTAGGCCTTATAGTCCTTTATCCACTGTCTTTATAAAATGATATCTCCCTTCATGGTATATGGCCTTGCTGCAATGCTAATTGTATTGATATTATGCATTTTGCTACTGGTGGTGGCTCGTATACTGCATTTTAGAGCACGTTAGTTAAAATAAATATTTTAAACTAATTTCGTGTTTCTATCAGATCTTATTGTGGACAAGTACGAGAATGTGAGCGAAAAGGTGTGTCTTGTTACCGCGATTCCTGAGAAATCCGGGAGTGTTGTGTCCTGCGGTGTCTAATCATTGGTTTCTCCATTCGTGAGTAGGAGAGCGAGTGAGACACTATAGCTAGTCGGTCCTGGGTTCGTGGGCACTAAGGTGGTGGGAAGGCTTAGCCCCTATACACCAAGGTCCCATTTTCCTGCACATAGTTCCGTGTATGTGCAGAATCCCTGCAACAACAGTAACTCAGCCAAAGAGCTCTACAAAATAGAAAAAGAATTATGCAAACCAGCAAGCATGTCCCAAACCCTGCACCCTTAGCGATGATTACATGTCATTTAGAAAGAAGCTGAAAACCGATCTGTTTCCCAGGGTTTAGTTACTGACACAGTGGCCCCTAACATCACTTCACCCTCACTCAGGATCTCGCTCTCCTAGTGCCGTGATATCCAGTTCGGATAAATGTTGCGCTTATAAATAAATAAATATGTGCAGTGACCGGGGTTTAAGGAAAGCCTTACATCTGTGGTGAAAGGTGCATGCACCATTTCACACAGGCTGCAATGGCAGGCCTGTAGACACAGTTTGCACGGGCTCCCATGGGTGGCATAATACATGCTGCAGCCCATGGAGGACCCCTGGTATACTAATGCCCTGGGTACTGTAGTGTAGTTCCTATTTCCCTAATAGGCTCTGCGCATTGGAATAATATAACCTATAGGTTTGACATAGGACTAAGGTCGGTATGTCCCTATCGAGTATATTAAACTTAATTACTTGTGCCAGCTAGCTCAGAGGCCACTAGAAACTCCTTGAGAACAAGAAGGGAGTAGTTTCTGGCAACCGAAAAACATGACAACTTTTGTTTCCCTTTAGAAGCGGAACATGTCTCAGAATCGTGGAAACAATAGATAACAGTTTCACTCAGTCAATCGTACATGCTTAGTTTCTACAGAGTTACACAGAAAGGAAAGACGGGCGTTTCAATAAAAAGTGTTTATTGAACAGTCTTGTTTCTCGTGTAAGAGATATGTGCTGTTATGATCACAAGACAGTATGCAAGATAAATAATGTACAGCGTAAGCAGTAGAAATAAATAATACTGCGCTAGCATTATCTTTTAGCATATATTCACGTACATAAATAATATGAGCTAAAAATGCGAGTACTCATACGATGCGTCTCTAAGCTAGTTCTACCCCAATGTACCTAACCTAGTCTAGGTGTAGGGAAAGGTAGAAGTAGGTGGAGTATTCTCTAGTCTGGTATACTAAGAGTATGTTTAAGTCTAGTATGCCAAGTATAGTATGCCAAGAGTCCCTCTAGGATCTAGTCAGCTCCATACCTTGAGAATGAGAGAGGTGGGAATCTCTTGCCGGATGTGGAACTCTTAACACCCCGCGAAGGGAGTCAGAACACTGGAAGCTGGATTCGTCTGCGTGCAGGAATGACAGCGTCTTCTCAGTGCGTCAGACCGGGATACGGGCTCCTCTGAAGTCGAGGTCTCCTCTAACTTGCTTTGGCAAGGGAAGGTATATTTATACCTGGTAGGTGTCTTGGAATGTTAGCATTGACGTGAAGTCGGACAGAGGAAGACGTCAGGAATGAACCCTTGAGGTATAACGGTTCATACATAATAGATGAGTTCTTGGAGAAATCAATAGTCCTGTGCTAGGGGAACTCCTGAAGCTTAAGGGTCTGGTTTCTAAGAACTCGTTGTGACGTTAGGGTGGACGGATGTCGGTGACCATGCCTGTATTTGGAGTGCACGGTTAATGCCTAAATAAGGACAGGGATTCTATGCCTATATAATGGAAATGCGAATTGTGCCTATATAAGGACATGATTCAGGAAAACCTATATACGGACCCCTAAAGCGGAATACAACACCCTCTCCAACTTCGATTGAACGATAATACTAAATGCTAAACATTTAAATGCTAAACATAAAATTGAGTACCACATGTTGCTAAAAACATTTCTAAAAGCATTTTAAAAGAAGCTCAAAACTGTTGAAATGCAATAGGTACTGTACATTTAAAGCATCGTTTCCATTCTAAGCATATAATGGAAGAAAAATGCAACGTGAATGAAAACAGAAAATTATACATATGATGAAATGGTCGATAAGTTCTCAAAATCAAAGCCATTGCATATCATAGAATTAAATGAAATGTTAGACCAGTAAGGTGACAATGTGTCCCTGGAAGTATTCAAAGAAGTCCGTTTTATAAGACTAGTTCTACTGTAAGCAGATTGTTCATTTGCCATGTTTTCTCTTTTGAGAGAATTTTTTGTTTGTTTTGTTTTTAAAGGAAAATGTTCAATTTCTGGGAATAGTTCCAAGTTTTGAAAATATGAAGGCCAAATTTCAATGGTGCCCTGGTACACTGTGAGCCGAATCAAAGTCAGTGTATGGATCTGGCGTAAACATTAGATCATCTATTTCCATAGCCAAAATATCGTCCACCGAAGTTGGTGACATTTGGAACACCTCGTTCAGAAGGTTAATTGCACAGAGATGAGAAACATTGCCTTCAGCAGAAGATGCAATGTTCGCGTCCGTTGTTACCTGTGTGCCCGTTGATCCATCTCGTACCTCAGCAGCAGCCGGAAGCATCTGTGAAATCTCAATGAATGCCGTCATCAGGATTGGTAGCCTCTGGGGACAACACACAGCATGGGCCGTTGTCGGGTCCAGCAGAGTATCGATATCCGTTGGCATGACTGATGGGAGTGTTAGACAGGTGTCTAGCACGCATTCTTCACCGCAAAACAGGCAGCGTAGAATAGGTAAGATGCAATCTTGCCAGATTGGTCTGAATGACAGGAACCACGTTGTATTAAGTACCTGTAGACGAGGCATGCCCAAAAGCTGTACTATTCGCTCTCGGCATTTCCGTTGAAGGAGGGCTCTCGCCACATCGCTCGGAGTGATGTTGGCGAAGAGGCTTGCCATAGCGTAGTAGGAGGAATAGAAACAGAATTCCTGCAACAAGTGCTAGAATTAACGGCACACCACCAAACACCGAATGTGCGAAGTTTGGGATGATTCCGAGGACAGCCTGGAAAGGTGCTAATAGTCCGGAACAGATGGTCTTAAATACATGTACAATTCCGCTTGTATCAGACATGTTGAAGATATGTCCTATCATTTCTACGAAATGTATAGGGCAGTTTGTACGAATTAAAGCCTGTATCTCAGCCGAAGTGCTTGCAACTTGTAGATCATAGGTTTCTTTGGCCGAGGTCAAAGGCACTGATTGTTGTATAAGCATGGCTTTCATTCTGCTTAAAGTATCAAATCGTATAAAAGAGACATTCAACGAAGGCCATAAAGGCGACTCCCTGACTGTGTCTATTGGGGCAAACAATACTTGCATACAGCAAGTGACCCTGGAGTTGACCGTTACTAGATATGGGATGCCTGGCAACATGCCACAGCAACTCTGATCATTCAACATGAGGTAACTCCCATTAGAAAGTTGGCCAAACGTTGGATTAATCACAGCAGCTGGTGTACCCTGCTGGTGGTAGGACAAGTTTGCCACAGAACCATTACAAGCCTCGTGTAAAGATATGTCCTGACAAATCAGTGAACCGCTCAGTGCACTTTCACAGTGTGTACCGCTTAGAAACACTTCACGATCCCCACTCCAACATCTATAGGTGTAAGGTAAATTCCAGCATGTCTTAATGTATTCTTTACCCAACCTTTCATATTTGCCTGCTTGCATCTGTTTAAGGCAATACTGAAACTGGAAAGTAGTCACGGGTAGACTAATTTTGCCATGAATAAGCCATTCTGTAGCTGTTTTTTCTGCCACTGTGAATGGTAATTTTACAAGTTTTTCAATGCTCAGCACTGTATACTTTGCTCCCCTTTGTGCCAGTTCGATCTGTTCATCAGTTAGATTGTATTCTGCAAACAGAGCCGTTGTGTTGATAAAACGCCAAGGCACATAGCCCGCACGCAAAGATTGCAGCGTCCAGCTTAATAACATAATAGATAGCAGAGGATACAATACTGTCCAATGAATAAATTCGGGAGGACAAAGTTGTTAACCCATTGTCGACCACAGAGAGAGTTTTCTCTAAGTTAATACGATCAAGTTCACGTATTCGTTCTGCGGCCTCCATCTGTGACACCTTCCATGCTTCATTATAAGCAGCATAAATTCCGGCATATATGAAACGTTTTTGACGCAGTTTTCTTGGTCCAAGCAAGAATTCCCTACGGTCTGCGTCTTCTTTAAGTAAAGATAAGTGTTGTTTCACATCCTTAAGTGTAGATTTTACAGCCGGTCGAGGCATAATTTTCCTACACTGTATGTTGTTACTACCCCCGGATGCTGTCTTTGGACGTATCGTGGGTCTGGCCTATGAATAGTAAACCCCTGTGTTTTATTCAGGAATCTCTCTTGACAGTTGTTTGTGTCTGTGCGCCAGATCAACCATTTTCTCCAATCAGGATTTGTTCTGTTGAGTTGTAGTATGGTGTCAACTGTAACCGCTGCCTGTGTATTATTATCACTAGCAGGTGTTGGTACAGAAGGTGTTTTCATGTCTTTAATCTTGGCTAACCCAAGGCAAGACGTTTGTTGCACAGTGTCATTCAAAAACATTATTTGTTGAGGGACGATACAGGCTCTAAATAAAGCTTCTATCCCCTGCACTTGCCAATCTTTACTACCCCAGACAGATTTTGTGTCTATTGTCTCTTTCCACAAGTCGAAACCATGTCTAGACAGTTGGGCAATAAATGCTGCAGAGTAAATCTGTTTTGTATTAGTTATATTAATTTTCAGTCCTGTCTTATTTACATTTTTATAGTAAAATGTTTCTGGATCAGATGTATTGTATCCTGAAAAATATGGAAACTTTTTAGCAAATGTTTTTGAACTACCTTTTGGTGGTGTAGGACAATGCTCCCATTGGTTAAACATAAACACATTTCTAGGTGTTGCAGATTTATGCAAAAAATGATGACCATAGTGGTTATAGCAATACAGCTGTTCATAGTCTGATGAACCCTCTAAATATTCATTATTAGAAAATGCAGCAGATTTTTCTAGGTCAAACATCATGTTATTTACAGTTTCAAAGTCCCAATCATCAGAATAGGTACTGGATGAAACAAAATCACTTAGTGAGATCTTAAATAAATGTGGAATGTTCAAATGTTACGTCGTGCCAAAAATATCGAAATCTGTTTTGTCCCACACTATACCATCACAGGAACGGCTGTGATGTTCACTGCAGACAAGTCTCTTGTTTCACGATGGGATGATTTGTGAGGTTTTAAAAGTAAGTTCACTTCTTTTCTTTCAGTGTTCAAATGGATGTATCTGCCATTTATAAGCACGCTCATAGTCATAACCAAAGCTAGCCAAAGCAGGAAGAAAAATATTCCAGAAATAACCCAAAGTTCAATCCATGGTGAAACCAGATAAGTCTTTTTCAAAAAATGTAAAAAGTCTTGTACTTGCTGTTTAAAAGTTTTTGATGCTGGCGACGTCTCGAGCTCACTCAGATCCTCAGAAAACGTATCAAAGTTAATGAAATAGCCAGAAGCAGTTCTGTCAATTGTTGGAATTGCATCAGGATTTGTAGAAATCACTGGAACCAGTTGATCACTTGTTACATTGGTGTAGACAGGTGTATTTGGATGAACTGTTACTTGAGTTTCAAGAGGGATGAGTTCCATAGCATTGTTGCTCAGTCCTTCATCTGTTACTGGTGAATTCTCGATGGTTATCAGTCTTTCAGTCTGAACCTCTTGGATAGTAGCGAGAGGAGTGCGTCTGCTACTAGGTCGGAGTCCATGAGGCCTACTATTTAGTATTGGCCACATACTGTGGTTTGATGAGGTCGATGGACACAAATCTTTTCTCCTTTTTTCCAGCAAGGGGCGGCAGAAGTACTGTTCTTGTTCCGTGTATGGCTAGGACAGGTACTGGTTGTCTGTAAGAAGGTCCAAATTCCTTCTTGTCCGCAATTTTTTCTCTGACTAGATCCCCAACTTTTGGAATCCAGACAGGCCTTGCTGGGACCGCCGGTTTTTCCCCAGTGGTGGTTGGCTGCAGGAATACGTTGCTTTGTTTCGATCTTAGTTCATTTAGATCCTGTAAAACAGCCAAACGATCTTTGATATCAAAGGGTTTATTTTCCACCACTGTGCCACTACATTCTAGATCTGGCACCAACATTCTTGTCCCAAATAGGACCTCATATGGAGTGACCCCCCCTAGAGAACTTCTTGGCAAATTATTTAATGAGCGTTGGACCCCATAAAGATGTTTGACCCACCCATCACCCGAACCTAATACCCTAGCTGTTATAGACTGCTTTATGTCCCGGTTTTTCCTTTCCACAACAGAATTTCCCTCAGGATGAAACGGAGAGGAGTACCGCAATGCAACGCCCAGACTGGCCATGGCTTCTTTGTAAGCTCGAGAGCTAAACGCAGGGCCCTGGTCAGAATGTAGCGTGCCTATTGCGTATGTGCCGATAAAGACTTGCAAATCTTTTATAACAGTCCGAGCATCAGCCGAGCGCTGAGGCCATATGCATAGGAACCTAGAGCAAGAATCCACTGCGACCATTATATATTTATAGTTACCGTCCCTTTGCAAGGGACCGCAGTGGTCCAGGTAAACACAAGCTAATGGTTTGTCTGAAATTAACAAGGGTGTCTGCACAGGACGTTTCACTGTGGAGACTTTCATCTGTTGGCATATTTCACAATCCAGAACATAGTTCTTGGTCTGCTTCCTAATGCCAGGCCACCAATATCTTTGTTTCAGTAAAGATACTGTTGCAGAAATACCTGCATGGGCAGAGGCTATCCCTTCGTGTGCTGCTAGGATTAGTCCTAATCTACGTTCCTTGTTTGGAATTACCCTATCCCCCACTCCAGGGATTTGAGCAAAAGGAACATTGTTCGCATCAATTACATAAGAGTACTTGAGTGGAAACTTTTTTTGGTAACGCTGCACCACTGCCTTTGCTCGTAGCATTGACAGCCAACATTATCTCACTGTCTATTCTCGTTTTTGAACGAGTGATCGCAGCTACGGAAGCCGTCTGAACAGCCCCCTTTGCGGCTTCGTCAGCCAATGAATTCCCTGCAACGTGAACGCCATCACGTTGATGACTCAGTGTATGGATCACGTGAGCCTTTGGTAGTTCGCTTTTTAACTGAACTACTTGTTCCCAAAGCGTTTTATGCTTTATTGTGCCACCTGTTGCATCTTTGAACCCGTTTTCAAGCCAAGTTTGTATATAGCCATTATACGACTGTACACAGTAGAAAGAATCGCACACTATTAGTGTGGGGAATTCTCGATCTGTACTTTCAAGTGCCAGTTTGAATGCTTGTAGTTCAGCTCGCTGAGCTGTGCAATCTCCTGGAGATTGGGTTTTTGTGACCATAGGTCTGAAGTTGCCATCGCGCATGCGACTTTTAACGATTGCGCGCGCTGCACTGTAAGCTTGCTTACTCCCTGTTGCGGGTTGTGCGGATCCGTCAGTGTAAATTATGAATTCATACTGATCGAGAGGCAGAATCTCAGTGGGCAGAGGACATTCATGTTCATATTGCAGGAACGCTTGTGTTTTTCGATCAGGATCAAAAACATATTCAACATCTGTTGCAGCAAGAGAATTAACCCATTGTATCCATCTAGGATGTAATGCTTTAGCATTTGGAATGCTTGCTTTTGTTACCGCCTCTAAGGCCGGAACTGGGGTTACTAGAATAATGCGTTTCCCTTGGGTTAGAGCTCTTTCTTTTGCTACTGCAGTTTGAACTGCTGTCAGTATTTTTTCAGTTGAAGTGAAGCGCATTTCTGCTTGTGTATACAAATGTGATTTGTATGCAATTGGTACTTTTTCACCCTCATTAAATGTTAAGTAGGTGAATCCGCATTGACCCGAAATTATTCGGATCACTAAATTGCGTTTATTTACGCGTGTTTGTAAGTGATTTGTTGCTAACATGTTAGCTTGGATTGAACGCAAGATTTCTGTGTGTTCCTGTTTCCAATTTTTGATTGAAAAATCAGTTTTGATTAATGCGTAGAGAGGTTTAACCCTTTCTGCGTAATTTAGAAGGTAAGTTCTTTCAAAATTTAGGAAACCCAGGATGGATTGTAAATTTTTCAGCGTCTTTGGAGGTTAGAGCGGCGCACACCTTTCTAAAAAGTTGGCTGCCAAGCTCTTGCCTTCACTTGAAAGCTCATATCCTAGAAAGAGGACATTGAGATGGGCAATTCTGGATTTTTTAAAGTTGAGCTTATAGCCCTCAGAGGCGAAGCCCAGTATAATGGTACTCACCCTGTTCAAGTGTTTGTCCAGGTCATCGTCTGTCAGATAGATGTCATCGACATATGACAATGCCTCATGATCATAAATTTGTAGTAACTCTGTTACTCTTGCTGAGAATAACCCCGGGCTGTTTTTGAACCCTTGTGGGAGTCTACAAAATTGACGCTGGGTCCCCATTATTGAGAAAGCTGTTAAGTACCTGCTTTCAGGTGCTATGTTTTGACAAAAGAAACCATTTGAAATGTCCAATGTGGTTTTATATTTTTTACGCACAATGTTATTCATTAATGCTGTACTATGGGCATTTTGCACTGCAAATGTTTTGGAACAAGTGTTCAAGTGTCTGTAATCCAAAACTAGACAATATGTATTGTCTGGTTTGGATACAGGAAACAAAGGATTGTTCATTGAGGAGGTGCATGTTTCAATCACCCCTTGGTATTCAAGTTGATCTAAGATCTCCCTGACCTGTTTTTTAGCTTCTTGCTTTATTGGGTACTGCCTTTGTGCAGTAGGTTGATTTTTTAGATGTATTTTGTGGTGAGGTGAGTCCTCATCCCATCCTACATGATTTTTGTATAATGCTGGGGCCTGGGCAACTGCCCATTTCCTGGCATAAGTATATTTTAGGTGAATTGGAATATGGTTGGAGAAGGCAGGCATAATAATGTCCTCGCCATGTGGGCACTCCCTGACAAATTGTGGTGGCCAGTCTTTTTCTGCTAGAAGTATATCATAACCCCTTGAAAGTTTTTCCCAAAAGAGTGCTTTCACCTTTCTTGGTATGTCTCCCTCCATCCGGAGTGTTATTCCATGTAACGTTTGTGGAGTACTAACCCTGGTGTCTACAGTCTCAACTGTAATGTACTCATTCAAGTCCACTATCTCCAGAAGTTCCTTCAGGTTCTGGCGAGCTATTGTGACTTCTGCTGCACTGTCCAGCATTGTCTGTGCCCATTCTCCGTTCTTGAGTTGTGTTCTCAGTATCCTCGGCATGTCTGACCTTCAGACCTCTGCTACCTTCTTTTTTGAGAATTGAGGTTTAGATTTATTTTTCGGAACGTGTTTGTCGTCTTTCGATTTCACGCGTTCTTCTCTATGTTCTGACCGTCCTCTTCTTTCCGATGTCTGTGACGAGATCTGAAAGGTACGAGAGGAACGTGTATCAGTATCTTGATACCTGTCAGGCTTTTTCAAGTTATCCCTATTCCTGAGGTTATACCTCCTTTCAGAGGGCTCCTTTTGAGGAGACCTACCTTGGGATTGAGAACGTTTCTCGTTTGAATTTTGTTTATTAGTTTCCCACTTCTTTTTAGAAGATGTAGGAGTTTGTTTAATAGAGTCCTTCTCAGGACTTTCAGATAGTTTTGGCTTCAATGGTCTGCCACCCAAACTATCTCTGCCTAATTCTGCATAAGATTGTTCTATTATTCTGGGTAGTTCATGTTGATGTTCTGTTACATCGAATTCCCTTAATCGTTGGCGGACCGCCACTGCCTCCCCTTTAATATTAGATAATATTATTGTTGAGACCTGGTCGAAATTTTTCAGTAATTTCATACCTAAATTCAGAGCAGGCTCTGCCCTGTATTCGTTTTGAATTTGTTTCAGGACATCAGGTATTACTGCAATTGACGGAATACCATGTGTTTTAGTATAGATGGCAGCAAAGACTGAGCCCCAAGTGGTGCAGTCTTCCAGTTGTGGTGTGATCCCCATTGGTAAACAGATTGTTAGTATTCTGTGTTTCTCATAAGGGCTAGTATTTGGAAATACTGCTTCAATTTGAGTAATTGTTTGAGCTATCCAGAATGGTATTTGCTCATGTTTTGTGGGCATTTTACCCATGACTGCGTATAGAGTCTGTGGTGTAATTTTTAGTGTATTCCCCTGTTGAGGAGTTTGATTTGGAATGGTTAATGGTGGTTGGACTGTGAAAGTCCGCATGACATATTGGACTAATTGTCTGTAGATTTTTATTAACTCTGTAAGTTGAGTAAGTAGTTCCTCCTCTGACATTATTTCGATGTCAGGATGAGGAGTGTAGCCGGCTAGAATCGGCCATGTTTCTCCTGGTCTACCTAGTGGACCGAGCCTGGTAATGTTTTAGGGCGCCTTTAAACCAGAGCTGATGCTCCTGGTATGTTAGTGGAATTTCAATATCCTCGAAAGGAATATATTCCTCTGGTGGTTCATCTTCTTTGTAGAAGTGAAACAGTCTTGTTACTGAATTTGATTCAGGAAATATTACCCATGAATAGAATACCTCTGTCTGAAAGGATTCGTGTGCCTCTATCACGAAAACTGCTCTACCGCCTCTTGGTGGTAGGCCATGTTTTATAAGTTTTAGAGTGATGGCTCTTCTTAAATTTGGATTGATGTCTATAACACCCTCTTCAGGTTCATTTAAACCTGTAAAGTTAAAAACTGTTGCTATGGCTGGGTCAGCCGCAGCTCCACCGTTCCCGGTGTTATTGTCCCCGTTGGTGGACATTTTGTTTTTTGAAAAATGTAGAACAAGTTTCAAGGAAACAAAAAAAGATAAGGTGCACAATATTTTGGAACACTGTATCCTTCAACGTTGAACAAACCAAACAACTAATATATAGGGTGCTTCCCTATTTAGTTATGGCGGATATTTAACCCTACCCACTCCAGACGTTTTATGGAGTATGTGAGTAGGGGTCTCTGAGAAAAGCACGACTGAGTAACTCAGTATCTAGCGTTAAATTACTGCCTAACCAAACGTTTGGGCGCCATGTAGTGTAGTTCCTATTTCCCTAATAGGCTCTGCGCATTGGAATAATATAACCTATAGGTTTGACATAGGACTAAGGTCGGTATGTCCCTATCGAGTATATTAAACTTAATTACTTGTGCCAGCTAGCTCAGAGGCCATTAGAAACTCCTTGAGAACAAGAAGGGAGTAGTTTCTGGCAACCGAAAAACATGACAATTTTTGTTTCCCTTTAGAAGCGGAACACGTCTCAGAATCGTGGAAACAATAGATAACAGTTTCACTCAGTCAATCGTGCATGCTTAGTTTCTACAGAGTTACACAGAAAGGAAAGACGGGCGTTTCAATAAAAAGGGTTTATTGAACAGTCTTGTTTCTCGTGTAAGAGATTTGTGCTGTTATGATCACAAGACAGTATGCAAGATAAATAATGTACAGCGTAAGCAGTAGAAATAAATAATACTGCGCTAGCATTATCTTTTAGCATATATTCACGTACATAAATAATATGAGCTAAAAATGCGAGTACTCATACGATGCGTCTCTAAGCTAGTTCTACCCCAATGTACCTAACCTAGTCTAGGTGTAGGGAAAGGTAGAAGTAGGTGGAGTATTCTCTAGTCTGGTATACTAAGAGTATGTTTAAGTCTAGTATGCCAAGTATGGTATGCCAAGAGTCCCTCTAGGATCTAGTCAGCTCCATACCTTGAGAATGAGAGAGGTGGGAATCTCTTGCCGGATCTGGAACTCTAATACCCTGCGAATGGAGTCAGAACCCTGGAAGCTGGATTCGTCTGCATGCAGGAATGACAGCGTCTTCTCAGTGCGTCAGGCCGGGATACGGGCTCCTCTGAAGTCGAGGTCTCCTCTAACTTGCTTTGGCATGGGAAGGTATATTTATACCTGGCAGGTGTCTTGGAATGTTAGCATTGACGTGAAGTCGGACAGAGGAAGACGTCAGGAATGAACCCTTGAGGTATAACGGTTCATACATAATAGACGAGTTCTTGGAGAAATCAATAGTCCTGTGCTAGGGGAACTCCCGAAGCTTAAGGGTCTGGTTTCTAAGAACTCGTTGTGACGTTTGGGTGGACGGATGTCGGTGACCATGCCTGTATTTGGAGTGCACGGTTAATGCCTAAATAAGGACAGGGATTCTATGCCTATATATGGGAAATGCGAATTGTGCCTATATAAGGACATGATGCAGGAAAACCTATATACGGACCCCTAAAGCGGAATACAACAGTACCTTTGTACCATCTACTCGGGATTTACAGGGGTACACCAGTATGCCAATTGTGGGGTGTACAAAGTACTTACCAAGTAAATTTATGGGAGAGCGCACTGACACTGGGGTTTGGGTTAGCAGGATCCCAGTGTATTACAGTCTAAACACACTGACACCAGGCAAAAAGTGTGGGCATCCATGTCAGAAAGATCCTACTTTCCTACACTGAGCAGGACTAGTTCATTGATTTGTATTCCTGGCTTTCCAGGTGGGTGACCAGACTGTGCATGTCATTGCTCCCGATCATCACTTTTGTGCTATTTTTGTATGCTTTCCTACAAGTGGGGGTTTCCTGTTGTTAAAATGCAGTACTCAAATTAGGTAGAATGCAAGTAACTAGGGAGGTAGTAACAGACACAACAGAAACACACTTAACCTCAAATAATGTGACTGTCATGAAGTGTGGGGCAATTGATGTAGTTGAAAATTCAACTAGAGGAGGGAATGTTAATATTGATGAATACGATGTTGATGTAAGCCAGGATATATGTATGTAATAACGAACTGGCATCGCTGTTGTTGAATCTACCCGATATAACCTCCTCATCAACCCTGATCAGAAATACGTGGTTAGTAAGGCCCTGCAACCTAGGCCTGAAGCAACTGATTGACAGATCACAGGTGTAGTGACACCTAACCCTTAGATAAACGTGCGAACAGGAAAACCCGGATCGATCCCACAGATAGGCAGCGACCCTACAATGGTCCTGGGAGATTGTCCCCAATAAAACACGTTTGGCCGGAGTGGCATGCATTCCCAAAACATCATAAAGTCAGACGTCACACTAATTTAGGGACGCTTAGCCAATCAGAACATAGCACGCACACTACACACAGTGAGCACGGGCTCCATATGCCAGAGATCTGGAGACATACCCACTGGCCCCACATTGTGTCCACGCAAGGTCGAGACCCACCTGCACTTCTTGTCAAATGACCAAATTTATGACCCTGTGAATAGGCCCAGATTTCTGTCTCCAAAGGAATGTATAAATTATTTTATGACGCTTCATGTAATGTATAAAAAGACGGCTGAAACCAATGTGCTTTGAGACAGTCTTAAGACCCCGACTCTGTTGCCTGTTTTCCCGGCCACCATGTTTAATTAAACCAACTGCTCCTGTTTTGCCAAAGCCTCATTTTTTCAAGGTAAATTCATATTTGAGCAACACCTGTTCACTTACAATGCCTAGAATGGACTTAGACATTGCAGGGTCATATCTGCTCAGGCAGATATGTCCACACACGGGATATAGTGCACCCTGCCTTCAGGTTGTAAGGACTGCTGTAGGGGTGGCATACTTATAGCTCATGCAGTCTGTAGGCATGGCACACAGGGCTGTGTGCCATGTCGACTCTTCGGTTTTGTCTGCACCAAGACACGCAGCCTGCAATGGCACGTAGCATGATCTTTGTGAGGGGTCCCTAGGGTAGCACAATTCGTGCTACAGCCCTAGTGGACCCTCTTCAGTCTTGATGCCCTAGGTACCAGTGGTACCATTTACTAGGGATTTACAGGGGGCTGAAGTCGTGCCAATTGTGGAATAATGGTACATGTTTGGGAAAGAACTCTGGCACTGGTTAGCAGGGATCCAGCGCACTTACAGTCGAAATCACTTCAGGTATCAGGCAAAAGATGGGGGTGACTGTGTCAAAACAGGGGCACTTACCTACACCCGTGAACACTACTGTACATAGTAAAACAGGTTCACAGGATCTGGTTCGCCGTGGGACCCATCCATCCACAAAAGGACCAGCCCCTCATCCAGGTTGGTATGCAGGCACCGCAAGACCCTTAATGCCACACCTCCTGTGCACTTCCAGAGACCATGTCAGCGTGCACCAGTTCCCTTTTGAACAGAGGCAAAAGTTTATCATTACAATTCCTAAAAATGTAATTATAAAACTTTGTTAAAGAGAAGTTATAGATCATTACTCTGAAGAGGATATTTGTTATGAAAAACATTGAATTCCAGTCAAACACCTCTGGTGGAGTGATGCCATAGTGGCACTACGAAACCTAAAAACCACTTAAATTCATCAGTTAAGATGAACTGTGCTGCTCACACTCTTTAAATCAGCTCTAACATGAATAGCATGGACTATAGTATTTCTTGCTCTTACCTTTCTGATTATCAAATGACACTTCAAGGCCACTTCCTTTGCTCTTGTTCATACTACCACATGGCCTTCTGTGTTTGGTGCTGTATGTATCTTGAGTTCATAGGTGGCAGTTCAGGCCCACTGCCTGTGACGCTGTTTCATATTCTCAGGTCCCGCCAAGTGGCACCCTTTTGTGGCATCTGTCTTCTTAGCTGGGATGGTAACTGTGCCCTGACTAAGCAAGCATTGCAGGTATGTTTGGAATGTTCTGCCTGGCTGGTATGTTGTAGGCAATTCACTGCCTATGCTAAAGAACTCTGACCGTTTCACATCTCCATGGCTTCATTGAAACATTAACAGGCTCCACTTGGTGGACTTCTCCCTAGCTGTGTGTGGTAGCAAAATTTTTCTATTGTGATGGATACTTCTACCTGCAGAGTCCCCACCTGTAGAACTACCCTCAGGCATCAGACTGGATCCAGAAACTTTTAAAGCTTCGAGGTCGCCAACAGAGGGTGCTGGATTCTGTTGGCGCCGGAAGTGACGTCACTTGACGCCACCGAGCCCATTTAGCTCTCGCCCTGCAGTACTGACCTCAGTTCCCTTTTTCCCTCGCCTTCGACGCGGATCCAGACCTTCTCTTCTGAGAAAAATCTTTTCCCCACAAATTAACACGCAGTACCTTCGTTAAAAGAATGTCTTTCCCGAAAAATTAAGGGTTTAAGCCTTGTAGGGACTGTGAAGGATAAATCTCCATCACAGGTCCCCATGGCGTTTGTCTATGGTGTCTGGGCTCCGACCACGACACTAAGTCGTGCTCTTCATGCCTCAGCATGAATTCCAATGCCGTTAAGGAGCATAAGGCCAAACTGGTTATGGTTTGAGCAAAGGACTATCGATGTCACCAAAAATGGTGTCACCGCTCTCAATCCCCTTAGACGTTGTCTGGGAAGAAGTGGTGTGCTCGCAAGAAAAAGGACAAGATGCAGCCTAGAGGTAGGTCTCCTCGACGCTCTCCCTCACCAACAGGACCCTCGTCCTCGAAGTCGGAGCTTCTCTCTATCTCTAGAGAGGATCCTCTGTGCAGCCCTACTTCCCTAGCGAAACTGGCTACAGACCGACCTCCAGCCTTGAGGCCAGTGACTCCTTCGGCGCCAGCACCAGCACTCCCCAATATTCCGGTGCCTAGTGTGGATCCCGCAGCATTTAACAACATGTATGCTGTTTTCGCAAAGGCATCAATGTCATGTGGTGCCCCATTGGGCCCAACTGCTCTTCATGCCCTTTGGGCCGTTCCTGCAGAGCCAACGCCATAATGCTTCGACCCAGCACTTTGCTTCGTGACGCGGCAACCACAGCGCCAATTCTGCTTAACTGCTGCCAACTCCACCTCCACCACCTTCTTTGGCCCTGGGTATGGAACTAGCGGTACCACAGCCTGACGTCAAACCACAAGCTCACTCCTGTCGAGAGGCCCAAAGTATTCTGGAAGAAAAGGAGCCCTTCTCCATGAAATCTTCGGAACCACCTCTGATCCAGTGGAGCACTAGCCTGATGACAATCCAATTCATGCACCCCTAGACTTTCAAGGATTGCCATCTGCAAGCTGGCTAGAAACCTTGCGAGAACTCAATATGGATTATCCAACAGGACCGCCTTCACTAGAGGTTGTCTCACTCCACAAAGTGACGCTCAAGGCTGCTGAGGTGCTGGATCTGAAATTGCCACCACAAAGGCAAAACTAATGTCCTCACGGAGGGTTCTACTTCCTTCAGTGGCTCCAGCTAAGCCACTTCTCCCATTCAACAATGCCCTGCAGGTGTACTAGCAGCATGGGAAAAACCCTCCTCTTCCCCAGCTGTGAATCGCCTTGTGGCCCTCCGGTATCATACGGTACCTGGTGACCCAGCCTTCTTGATTTCTCACTCATCCCAGAAAGCCTAGTTAAACTGGCCATCTGTTTAGAGGCACAATCTGGTGGCACCTTTCCGACTGCCCCTTCTGACAGGGAATCAAAAAGGATGGAGGCTTGGTGAAGAAAGTATTCTCAGCAGGGACATAGCGCAAATGATACTCCCTCATGTAGCGCCTGACGTGAAAGAACTTCCACGAAGTCATAGCGGATTGCCAGAATGCTTCGTAGCACATCATACAATACAGCTTGTATACCGCGGATTCGGTCACCAAAGCAATGGGCACCACCACCTTGGTAAGACAGCATGCTTGGCTTTGCACGTAGAATTTTCCCTCCAGTGTTCAAGCTATTCTCATAAACTTCCCTTTTGATGGCGTTTGACTCTTTGGAGATAAAGCTGACTCTGCCCTGGAGAGGTTTAAAACCTGCAAAGTCACCGCAAGATCCTTAAGCTTGCAACCACCGCCTGCTAAGGGCTGTAGAAGCATCATCGCTTTTGAGGCTTCAAAAGATGATTCTCCTTTTGTCGTTACCAGTATGCACTGTCACTCCTGCAGCAGCAGCAGAACTGCTTGTCAGGCAATACAGAGGCCGTGGCAAAGCAAAAGGTCTAGGATCTAATCTGCAACCATCCTATTCTGTAGGTCTTATATAGCGCATCTCTACCTGGAGGTCTCCCGCGCTTGAACAGTCAAAAGGAGGTGAAAAGTTGTGTTAGCCAGTACTACGCAGGGCTAATTGCTATAGAGCCACTTTTTCAAAGTCTTGTGAAATGAAAGTTAATTGGAGAGCACACGCAGTTCCAAAGGGAGTGTGTTCCAAAGTTTGGGGGTTCGATAAGAGAAGGAGCGGCCACCCCAACAGGATCTGCGAAATTTAGGAACCTACAGTAGATGAGCTGAAGAAGATCTAAGTAGCCTCCCAGAAGAATAGGGGGTAACTAGTGGTCTTAATAAGATGGGGCCTTTCTCATGATACAGTCTGTGCCCGACACAGAGGGCCTTAATCTGAACACTGCTCATTTTGGAGCCAGTGGAGGTCCTTTAACGCTCGTTTTACAGATTGGTGTCTCAGGACATTCAGTAGAAGCCGAGCAGCAGCATTCTGCATAGTCTGCAGTCTCTTCATAACATAGCTGGGCTAGCCTAGGTAGAGAACATTGTCATAGTCAAGGAGTGAGATAATAAGAGCCTGGACAAACAATCTTCAAGCAAGAAAGGGAAGCAAACTCAATACTTTCCTAAGCATTCTCAGGATGCCAAAGCACGTGGCCACAAGTTTCTTTACTTGGCAGTCCA
This sequence comes from Calotriton arnoldi, assembly GCA_963921515.1. Classification (NCBI taxonomy): domain Eukaryota; kingdom Metazoa; phylum Chordata; class Amphibia; order Caudata; family Salamandridae; genus Calotriton; species Calotriton arnoldi. The sequence continues at coordinate 23,184 of CAWUFW010016616.1, read as the reverse complement.
TAGTGAGATGGGCGTGTAGCCATATTCCAAGGCTCTTGATCACCCCCTTAGGACTGGGGCGAGTTAGCAGACAATCTGGTACAGAGGATGGAGGCCTTTTATTAAAATTTTTGCCCAGTGTCATCACCTCTGTCTTTTCTTCATTAAGCTTCAGCTTAGAGTTGGCCATGAATGAATGAATATTAAACTTGTAGAGCGCTAAACTTTGCCCAAGGGCGTCAAGGTGCTATTGCGGGACCAAATGAGCAAACAAGATGATATGCTCAGACTAGAATCTATATAAAAAGCCAGGTCTTCAAGGCTTTACGGAAGAGAGAATGTGACACCTGACCAGAAAGATCTTCCGGGAGGGAGTTCCACAGCTTAGCCGCAGCAGTAGAGAAAGCTCTACCTCCCCATTTCACCTTTTTAAACCTCAGCACTGTTAAAAGATTTTTGGTAGCAGACCTGAGCTGCCTAGTAGGGGCATAGTGATGGAATATTGTATTAATACCATCAGGGCCTAAGCCATAGTAGGCATTATGAGTCCGGCAAAGAGTTTTAAAAAGAATCCTACGGTCCAGAGGAAGCCAATGCAGCGTCCTAAGAGACGCTGAGGCTGAGTGGTATTTCGGGAGCCCCATCACCATCCTGGCCGCAGCATTCTGCACAAGCTGCAAGCGTCGCACCAAGCCTTTGTTAATTCCCAGATAGAGGGCATTACAATAATCCAATCTGGACATTACCAAGGCAATAACAGCCTGTTTGCGTGCGGCAAATGAAAGGAAATGGGAGATTTTTCTAAGGATCCTGATTATCCGAAAACAGGAGGACACTGTCCTACTAACCTGCAGGCTCAAAGAAAGAGAGTTGTCCACAATGACCCCTAGATTTTTCCCATGGGATACAGGACAAGGGCAGCTGCCAAGCGTATCCGGCCACCAATCGTTGGACCAAATGTCCAATTTGCTGCCAAAGATCAAAACCTCAGTCTTCTCCCCGTTTAGCTTTATGAACTTTTCCACCATCCAGGAGGAGACTGCCTGCATACAGTTTCTAAAGTTAGTGGCAGAGTCCCTGATACTGTGAGTGATGGACACCATTATTTGGGTGTCGTCAGCGTAGGACAACACCTCCATCCATTTGGCCACCTCCTGAAGACAGGGATTCAGACTGAGGTGACTAGAGCTGGGGTCGGGGGAGATTGAGATCCCTAACTGGGTGTCGTTGGCATATGAGACCATGAGTAGATGATCTCAGCCAAGGGAAACAAGTACAAATTAAAGAGAGTGGGGCTAAGAGAAGACCCTGAGGTACCCCACAGTAGAGGGGAAAATTATTGGAGTACCAGGAGTGATCAAGCACCTGGAAAGTTCTATCCATCAAGAAAGAAGAGAGCCAGGTCAGAGCACGGCTGCCATTACCCACACCAGACATCCTATGGATGAGTGTGGAGTGATCTACCGTATCGGAGGCAGTGCTCATGTCCAGGAGAATGATGGCCGCTGAGTCTTCTTTATCTAGTAAAGTTATAAGTTCCTCTACCACAGCCAGCAAAGCAGTTTCTGTGCTGTGGTCTAAACCCCATTTGTGTGGGATGGAGGACACTGTTGGATTCCAAGAAGGCAGAAAGATAATTGTTAACATACCTGTCCAGGAGCTTTGACAGGCCAGGTAGAGAAATTGGCCTGTAATTACTCGGACAGAGGGGGTCTGATCCAGGCTTTTTTAAAAGGGGCTTAACCACCACATGTTTTCATAGTGGCGGAACTTGCCTGCATGCAAGGGAAAGATTCAGTAACTCTACCATAGTATGGGAAATACAATTGAACCTTTGGCGCAAGATGTAAAGAGGCACGGGATCGAGAGGTGAACCATATTTCACTGAATTCAGAAGATCTAAAAGAAGGCTTACTGTGAGATCGGGGAAAGCTAGGAACATTGGCTTGGGCTGTGTGGGGAGGGAGCCACCTCCCAGGAGCTCCTCAGCTGTTGAGCTGGTAGGAAAGGAGGAGTAAATATCTCCTCTTCATCCTCCTTCCTAACACTTCTAGGAAAGCAGGCCTAGCTCTCTTCCTCGACCCCACACAAGGCCTGTGGGAGAAAGGGTGTCCCATTTTATAGAGGCCTAGAAGGCCATTACTTCGGACCAATGGGTCCTATAAATTGTAGAAGAGGGTTATTCCCTCCTCTTTCTACAGGTAACGCCTACCATCCTGACTCCCTTGTCTTGCCCCTTGGGTTATTAAGCATGTTACTTCTTGGTGCCCAAGAAGGACGAAGGTCTCTGCCATATGCTGGACCTCAGGAGCCTGAACATCTCTCTCAAAAAGAAAAGGTTCAAGATGCTGACCCTAGCTCAAGTTCTAATAGCATCAGAGCTTGGGGACTGGATGGTGTCCCTAGACTTGCAAGACATGTATTTCTACATTCCTGCCTTGCAGTTTCATCGGAAGTACTTGCGATTTGTGGAAGGCTCTGTACACTACCAATTTGGGGTACTGCCCTTTAGGTTGATGTCTGCACCTCAAGTCTTCACGAAGGTGATGGCAATGGTGGTGGCCAGTCTCAGCTGGACCGACATACCATTCTTTCCGTACCTGGATGACTGGCTCCTCAAAGTTAGTTTGCTGGAGATGGTGTTGCGCCATCTACAGTCGACAGCATCTCTGCTGTTCGACCTGAGCTTTTCGATCAACGAGCCCAAATGTCACCCGTGTTCCTCCCAATTAATACAGTTTATACGGTCTGTACTGGACACCAACCTTCTGTGTGCCTTTCCACCTTCGAAGAGAGTCCAAAACATTGTGGAAATTACTCCCTCCTTGCAACCAGGTGCAACAATTACAGTCCTGCGGTCCCTAGGTCTGCTGGCTTCCTGCATTCTCTTAGTCACGCACACACTTTGGCACGTGAGGACCCAGCAGTGGTGCCTCTGCAGTCAGTGGCTACTGTACGGGGGAGATCTGGTGGAATCCATCGTGCTCTTCCCAAGCGCTGCGGCCGAGTGGCTTGTGGGGAAATGAGATGAGCCTTACGTACAGGATCGCCTCCACTCCTCCGCCAGCCATGGCTACTGTAGTGACGGTTGCCTCGACCTTGGGTGGGGTGCTCTTCAGGAGATCAAAGGCCTCAGGTCTCCGGAGGAGCAGGTGCTTCACATCAACCTGCTAGAATTGCAGGCAGTTCGACTGGCGCTTAAGGTCTTCCTCCACTCCATTGCCTGTCGGTCCATCCAGATCTTGATGGACAACACAATGGCAAGGTAGTTTGTCAACAAGCAAGGGGAGTAGGATCTCAACTCTTTTGAAAGCATTGAGACTGTGGTCTTAGGCACACCGTCAAGGGATCTGGTTAATCGCTAATCACCTAGCAGGGTCTCTGAATCTCGGAGCCGAAAGTCTGAGCCAGCGTCATCTTGCCAGTCACAAGTGCTGTCTTCTGCCTGAGGTAGTCAAGAACATCTTCACACAGTGAGGCACTCCTCAGGTGGACTTGTTTGCTTCCTCGGAAAATGCTCGATGCCTGCAGTTCTGCTCCCTTCAGTGTCCGTTGAGGGGAGCATTAGGGGATGCGTTTCAGTTGAGGTGGAACTTTCAGCTGCACTATGCGTTTCCCCCCATATCTTTGATTCCTCAGGTTCTGAGGAAGACCAGGCCCAAGTCATTCTCATCGCTCTGTATTGGCCAAGAAGGGTTTGGTATGCAGACGTAATGCGCTTCTCCACGTGTCCCCCGCTCTGCCTGTCATTCAGGACTGATCTTCTCTCCCAGGGGGCAGAATAGTTCTGCACCCCAATCTCTGCGAACTCAACCTACTTGCTTGGAGATTGAGAGGAGACAACTGAGCTCCTTTTAGCTGCCACCCAAGGTGGTAGACATCATTTTATCTGTGTGTCGCTCTTCCACTAAGGCGGTCTGTTCCGCCAGATGGGACATCTTTGTTGCATGGTGTGCATACAAAGGAGTTGATTCCTTACATGCCAAGTTACCATGTGTTGCAGTTTGTGCTTTCCTTGGCTCAGAGGAGAAGCGCCATTTGCACTGTAAATTGGTGTTTGGCGCCTTGTCTGCCTTCCTCTGCCGGATCAGTCATCCCTGTTTAAGTCCCCAGTGGTCATGCGTTTCCTCAAGGACTTGACTAATCTTTTTCCTCCCACTCACTTTATAGTTCCTCAAGGGGAATTGACTTTGATTCTCACATTTTTGATGGTGGGCTCAGTATGAGCCCCTTCACAGTTGTACCCATTTTATGTAAAGTGTATTTTTATTTGCAATAACGTCTCCTAGGAGGGTCAGTGAGCTACAAGCCCTTAGCTGTCGTCCTCCATTCACAACATTTTCCCCAGACAAGTTGGTGTCGCAAACCAAGGCTGCTTTCTTTTCCAAGGTGGTCACCCGCCTTCCATCTTGCCCGGTCCATCACCCTTCCTACTTTTTACCCTTCCCCTCATCCCACAAAAGAGGAGGAGCAGTTGCATTTGTTAGATCCTAGGAGAGCGGTTAACTATTACCTAAATTGCATCAAGGAACGCAGATTGGATGAGCAGCTAGCTCTTCATTGGCTACTGTGGTGCCAAAAAGGGGAAAGCGGTTCAGAAGAAGACGCTATTGAGATGGATAATTCTCTGCATTAAAACTTGATGCACTTTGGCCAAGAAAAGACCGACTGAAGGGATCCATGCTCAATCCACCAGATCCAAATATACCACTTCTGCTCTTGCGCAGGGGGGTTTCAAATGTGGATATTTGCAAAGCGACAACTTGGGCCTCCTTGCACACATTTGCTAAACACTGTTGTCTCAACTCTGTAGTGAGAAAGGATGGTCACTTCGCTAAGGTCGGTCTTACAGGACTTCCTGGTATAGTCATCAATCAACCCACCTCCTAGGTGGGGTATTGCTGTGGAATCTGTTCTGCAGGTGAGGAATCTGCAGGTAGAAGTATCCATAAGAAGAAAAAGTTACTTACCTGCAGTAACAATCTTTCTGGTGGATACTCTTATCTACCTGCGGATTCCTCATCGACCCACCCACCTCCCTGTGTAATGGATGACTCATACTGACCAATTAATAAGATTCCCTGATATATTCTTTTGGTACTGCGAAAGGTTTTCACTGATGTCATTCTGCTCTCTCGCCCTTAAGGCTTGGTAACTGACGTCGGTACACCAGGGTGGGTGCTATTTGGGCTCGCTGGCGTCATCTGACGTCACTTTCGGTGCAAACTGAGCCCAGCGCCCTCTGTTGGTGACCTCGAAGCTTTGAAGTTTCCAGAAGCAGTCTGACGTCTAGCGTCGTTCTACTGGTGAGGAATCTGCGGGTAGATAGAGTATCCACCAGAAATATTGTTACCACAGGTAAGCAACTTTTTCTTCTTTAATCTATATCCTTTTCACTGGACCCGTTAATAGTAAAACAAAGAAAATGTGGCTCACAGGTGAGCTGGCCCATTGAAGGTAAAACAGAAGAGCAAGCAAACTGAAGCTTAATGAGTTGTGAAGTTAGGACAGACCCAGCAAAACATATAGTAATCAGCGTAGGTGAAGGAGGTTAGGCTGTTTCTTTCAAGCCCTCACTACAATCATTTTGTCCTATTTTCTAAGTTTAGGCTGTTCAGTAGAATTTATATTTTGACACTGGCCCACTCTACACTTAGTGAGGTCAGCCCCATTTAAATTCATAGCAGTTTTTCAGCAGAGGCAAATGCTTTGCTAATTCACTGGGATAAACCCATTTTTCTCTCCTGCACCTTAACAACTGATGGAATTTCATCGAGCATATGTCCTGCCAGAAATCGGCGGGGCTTCCAGTCCATCAAACTTATGGTAGTGGGTGAAGTGCCAGGATTCCTGTAGCGGAGCCTTACCATCAAATACTTTTGGCCAGTGACCAGTCCGCAACAGGCTGTCAATCATTATATGTTAGAAGGTCTGTCTTATCTAGGGAAGTCCTTCTGATGTTCATTTTCCCTGTTTGGGATCACCAGGAAAAGCCTGGGGGTCCCTAATAGGAAACAGTAGAAATGACCCCATGGAATTTGTTTTTTGCCTTACAGAAACAACTCCTAACTACAGTGATTTGTTCCTGAAAAATGAAGTCGTTTTCTGGGCCAAAGCAACATGGCTACCACTCTGCAATCTTCTCTGCCTTCTGTGCAACTGCCACACTGGCAGATGCACAGAAAATAAAGAGATCCTCGTCAAGCAGGCAGGTGTGGAATCTCAAATACAGCAGGCAGTCCTTTGTTGGTGTAGTAGAGGCCACAGCCTCCAATGACCTGGTGGACTGCTGGGCCACTGGCCAGGGTCTACATTTCCGTCTTAATCTAATCAGGTGTTTTCCATGACTTTTGGGATCCCTTTTAATCTCTTCATGCTTTCTCTTTTTTACCCTCAGATTTGGGCGTATTGGTCGCTTGGTGACTCGTGCCGCAGTAAAATCATCAAAAATCCAGATTGCAGCCATTAATGATCCCTTCATTGACCTGGAATACATGGCAAGTCAGTCATGAGAAGATAGGGCTGGCTGTGGTAGAAGTAGTTGGTATGATTAAGTAAGAGGTTTTGCAGTCTACCCAATAGGACAAATTATTTTCCTCATGTAAGGCAACTTCATTTTGGCAGCTGTGCTCTTAAGCCATTGCATAAATCTGAACCTTTTCTGTTAGAAAATAACTCTTACAGTGCCTGTAACAATTGCACTGTGATGCTTATCTTTTGTAAAGAATGTAAGAAACATTAGAAGGTTGGTTGTTCAACCATGATGTTAAAAAATGAGTAAATGCAAAATGTGTGCTTCCAAAATGGGATATCATTTATAAAATAGCTTTAAGTGTACACTTTAACCTGTAAAATCACTGATTGTTTTGTGTCACATATTGCTGTCCTGAGTAACTATTTTGAAGCGCTAGACAAGGGAGCCTTTTATGTTTATTTTGTATATTTTTAGGTATTTTAAGCTGCACTCCTAATAGAGTCTTATCAACCGCCCCTCCTTTTTTTTCTCACGTAACAGGTATACATGTTCAAATATGACTCTACACATGGCCTTTTCCAGGGAACTGTGAACGCTGAGAATGGCAAACTGGTTGTCAATGGGCAGATCATCACAGTCTTTCAAGAGTGAGTGAGGGATGCAGTTGTGGTAGTAACATCTTAACGGGAGTAATGCTCCGATGCATCATTTTATCACGCCTGTAACCCCCTCAAACTTAACTCTAGTTCTTCCACACACTTTTCTGTTGCAGGAAGGACCCTGCCAACATCAAATGGAGCGAAGCGGGTGCGGATTATGTGGTGGAATCCACTGGGGCCTTCACAACCATTGACAAAGCATCAGTAAGTTCAGAATTTTCCATTCCGATTTTGCTAAATTTTGTGCCTTTGAGACTAAAGTGATAGTCCTAGCTCTTAATAGTCCATCTTGCAGATTTTTGTAACTTTCGTCAGATTATTGAAGATGTCTTCTTCGTTTTCGCCACATACATGATTCTTACTGTTTGCTCCACCTTTTTGTCAGAATGTACAGCAGAGATTTCACTGGGTTGGCTTAGAGTGAAACCTTTTAGCTCTGCATCTTGCACATTTTAACATAATTTGTCCTACTGTATAGAACGACTACAATCTGGGGCTGCTTGTCACTTGCAATTTGTAAGAACGATTCTCCAACATGGAATTCTTTCAGTTCTCCCCTGGGGATGTAATTAGTCACAACGACTAAATTGTCCAACCCATGAGTGGGATCCCAGAGGACTTCTAACAAGCATATATAGTTGTATGTATGATTTTATTTTTTACAAAAGGCATTTTTTCTAAGATGAAAGAAACTATTTTATAACGGTCTATGAAAGGCAACATTGGACTGTTTTCGGCTATTTACTTTAAAAATAGTAACCACTTTTAATAGATAAACAGCCAATAGAAATAACATTGTGAGGAGAAAACGTTTTCACAAACCTTTTTTAAAGGTAAGGACACAGTAGTGTACTAGCCTAAAAGGCTGAAAAACTGGCCTTACTCCTTTAAGGTTTAGAATACCACCAGTATCCCATCATGTCTTGTAGGTGGCAGTTAAGCCATTTTGGGCCAGATGTACGACCCTTTCATTTAGCGCCTCGCAATTTGCGACACATTGCGAGTCGCAAATTGTGAGGCGCTAAATGAAATGTACAAAGTGTGTTTACACTGTTTTGCGATTCCCAATGGGGTCGCAAATTGCGAGGCTCATTAATATTAATGAGCCTCTCGCAATTTGCGAGCCCATTGAGAATGCCAGCCCTCCCAGGGATGGTGGCCTGCTGGGCTCAGCAGACCACCATGTCTGGGACTGCTTTTAATAAAGTAGCTTTTTTTAAAAAATGCAGCCCGTTTTCCTTAAAGGAAACGGGATGTATTTAAAAAAAAAAAAAGAAACGTTTCGTTTAATTTTTAAGGGCAGGCAGTGGTCCCTGTGGCCACTGCCTGCCGTTAAAAAATTATTTTGCATGCATTTGCGAAGGGGAATATGTTTTGCGACTCGCTATTTGGAAGGGGCCCCTTCCAAATAGCAAGTCGCAAAACATATTTAGCGAGTTGCAAAAAATTGCGACTCGCTAAATGGGCTATGTACATGGCCCAATATGTTTTGCATGCGCAAACGGGTTCGCAACCCCGTTTGCGCATGCAAAAACGGTTCGTACATCTGACCCTTTGTTTCTTCCAGCTTCTGCTGACAGGATTCTGGAGTACTGAGTTCAAGTATTTTTTCCTTCACAAAATTTGGCATCCCTTTTTATGAAGTGTCCCACGTGTGGATGACAGAGAGCCCAAACTGACCTAGATTCCCTAAGGTCTGACTCCATTTTATATAGGCCTTAACTCCATCTTTGATAATGTCGCCAACCTCGCAATGTTAGACAATGGAAGTCGCCATCTTTTCAAAATTATTGTCATTTTTGCCATTTGACGTCGATGTCGTCGGACCTTATGTTTCTAAGAACTTGAAAGCGTCAAGTCATTCGATAATGACATAGATACATCACCTGATGTAACATTTGTCTGGGACAAAGGTCTACTTTTCACCGTGTCAAGGTTGAGTAAGAACAAATGCAGACATATAGCTGAAATAGTGTAGTCTGAATTGAGGTCCTTTCACCTTATGTGTTCATAAGGAAACGTCTGGGACGCCTACCTTGAGGCACATAATCTATATCAGACATTCCTAAACTTGACCACTTGTCAGGAGAGGTCGTTCGAACAGATTATCACACAAGATTTTGCCAGAGACGGTCTCACCTACTGTCAGCACACTTTGCAGATGTTACATCTTGTCTGAAGCCTGAAACAAATAAAGTCGAGTCCCGGAGGAAGACTGCTACCGCCGTGTGTGTTTGCCCTTCGTGGGGAACACTGTCTTCATGCCTCTGTTGATAAAGACAGCCTTTGCTGTCAACAGATTATGCAGTGTGTCTCTTCTCTCTAAGAAACTCTAGAATGCAAGTCGCTCTGACTTCCATGCTCTCTTAGTATAGCTCATAAAAGAAGATGGTAGGGTGTTAGATTCTAGACGACATTTTAACTATGTTAGAAATGTTCATTTTATTCTCGTTATCTATAACGTGCCTCCGTGCTGTTTTTATAATATTCTGTGTAGTAATTTTAGACGTACTTAGAAACAGATTATTCCTGTAGTAATACATATTTTTTGCTTAAAAGTGTTTATTCTTAGTACCGTGTGTGTGATATTTTGAATAGCGAAATCAAAGGTAATTATTTATTGTTTGATTAATTAAAGTTATTACAATCACATGAATAAAACAGTATCATTTAAAATATATCTTAAAAATACAATGTCCATAAAATGCTGGTATGACCATATGTGCAACATTACTGTAAGCAGCTTTGGTGTGCAAAATGCATTTTTTCAATGTTCCAACACGGCGGATAAGTAGAACAATTCTAAATCAAGAAAGTACAAAATGCATATCAATAGACAGGTAAACTAGACATTACTTAGCAGCAGGATTAAAACCAGTGACTTAAAATGTAGAAGTTTGCTGGAGTTCATATAGTTTGAATGATTTCATAAGTCCATAGCTTTAAGTCCACTAAATTGTAACCAGACGTTGCTTAGCAGCAAAATGTACAGATACGACCAACAGAATCTTCCTATGTGCTAAAATGCAAGCAATTAATTGATAAATATCAGTCAGGACCTTCTGAGCATGTCAATGAAGATTCTGAAGCTGTGTTAAAGGGCATGGAGCCAATTAATTTTGCCAGTCCAAACCTTTAAAGACCAAAGTTAAAAAGGTTGTGCAAATGTACTGAAGTACATATGTTAAAAGATTTTTTCTATTCATACCACAGAGATCCGGCTGAAAACGCAGTGACTTAAAGGACCTCAGAGTAAATTAATTCAGCTAAGTGGCTAATAACGAGTAAATAACAAAGTCTCCTCAGGAAGCAGGTTGAAGTGTAAGGCAAAACACTTACTGCCGTGGCTCTGAGACAGTTTTTTCTCTGCTTTGGCCAAAAACTTGACAAACTGTCAGATGAGTGGGATAGAGTTGCCAGATAGACATAAAATCAGAGCTTGATGGCATGTTTTTACCCTTGCTTCTAAGAAAAAAGGTCTCAGCAAGGATTAGAAGACTTGGGCAAATGCAAACTATGTGCAATCATGTTTCCTATGAGTAGTTGCAAAGCCTGCATTTGCTGTCTAGCCAATCATGTAGCCATAGATGGGTCCCCTCCTTAGTTTGGGAAGTGCCAAGTCTTCACCTCAGGAATGAATCTCGCATGTATGAAAGAAAATGCAGGTTAAGGTAAGGCTGGATGCCCGGAATTTCGTAGGAGTTGATGATTGACCAGGCATGCTTTTGTGCTACGGTGGCTCCTTTGTCCAGTTGGAGTATTTCGAAAATGCTGCTTGGCGAACTAGGGCCTGCCTTTGAAGGCCAAATTGTAGACGAATTTGGGCCTGGCCAATTTACGACAGAATCCTAAAGACCAATTTTGCCGCCTTAACCTGTAGTAGTTCCAATAGTTTGGCATCTTCCCCTCGAAAAATAAATGAGCCATAAGTTAGGGTTGGGATTAATTTAGCTCACATATTTATGAGGTGGGCATGCCAGTTTGTCACAAAGGGCCTTAAAGGCGAAGATGTTAGTAGCAGCTTTGGCCCTGAGTAAGCTGCTTCTGAAGGAGATTTTTTTGTCAAGCAAGATTCTAATGTACTTATAGCTTTTAACTGTTTCAATTGATTTATCTCGTGAGTACCAGGATCGTGATCTGAACGGAGATATTCCAATTGACATGATCTTAGTTTTTTTTTTTGTCAAACTTCTTTTTATTGATATTTTGCATGAACTCACAATGTATCGCTACACACCGCTCAACGCAGTGAGCTGCTACTGTAAGGCATTAGTGAAGGGTCTGAGCTGTTATATAACACAGGCACATGTCCCAGCCTCGTCTCATAAGGGATCTCAAAAAGAGAGGTACAGCTTCTAACAGTGGAGAGGCTCGGATCAAGTCCCACCGTTTATGAGCTACAGGCTCTATTAGCACGGCCCATCTTTCTTTTGCGACGGTGTGTAGCAATTCCCTTCCAACGGGAAGGAAGAATTCCAAGTAACACAAACTCCCTAACAAAACCCCTAAAGTAAAAAAAAATAATAATAATGTCCCCCCTACCCTCACCCACTAATCGATTGTGGCGGCTTGGGTTACCTGTTGTACTCCTAATGGATCAGTCATGGGTATATTAAAATTGAAAGAGGTGCATGGCTCTAAACGTAGGAGGACAGACAGCCAGGGGTAGCCCTCGTGAGAGAAATGTAACCAGCGGTCCCCATTTGTACTCGAAGTTTTTATAGTCGTCCCTGAAAATGTTAGACATTCTTTCGAGGCTGAGTAGTTTCCAGAGTCAGGAATGCCAGAGGGAGACCGCCGGGGTCTCCCTCCCCTTCCAAGCAGCTGCTATGGCCACTTTGGCTGCTCCTATACACATCCACATGATGGCTTTATCGGCTTTAGTTTGGTGTTCAAGTGCTGGATCTCGAAGCCCCAGAAGGCACTCCGCTAAAGTGGTCGGGATGGGATAGCCTAACATGTCTTTAATGTGTGCTAAAATTTCTTCCCAGAAGGGGCGTATAGTAGGACAGTCCCACCATATATGTCTGAAGTCACCTAGAAGACCACAACCCCTCTAGCATCTATCGGAAGTGTTTGGAAAGATCTTCTTAAGTTTAGCAGGGTACAGGTACCAGTCCATCATAATTTTGAGATGGGCTTCGCGTAGCTCTATGGAGTGATTACATTTCATGATATCAGACCACAACCTGGACCATTCCCCATCCGTAATGTCTCGTTGAAGTATGTCTTCCCACATGTTCATGTATCGTGGACGGGGGAGTGTGCGGTGTTAAGCAGATAATTGTATAGGAATGATATCACCCCTTTCATGGATTCCACATTTAAGACAAAGCTCTCAAATTTCGTGGGGGGACGTGTGGCAGCCTCCAGTATATGGGGGTAAGGGCCCAATGTATCAGTTGGATATAGTGGAAGTGTTCAGTGTTCTCTAAGCCGTAATCGCATCTGCAGTTGTCAAAGGTGAGGGGGTCTGCGTTGTGGAAAAGATGCGTCAGTGCTAGACACCCCCTCATTCCAGGCAGCAAAGGGGCCTTCGTGTAGCGCTGGGGGAAAGCCGTGTTAAAGTGGAGGGGAGTGTACGTTGAGGGGAATGAGGTCCATTGCTCATTTCCGGATATGGAGTCCCATACTTTCAGGGTGGTGCGGGTAGGAGTGCTGATGTAGGCATTCTGGGGTCTCTCCTTCTTGGGGCACCATATAAGGTCCCATATGGTTCTGCCCGCTATGGAGCGGTCCATGTGGAGCCAGTGTTTCTCAGACTCTCGTTTGGACCATTCCGTCACCACTCGTAGCTGGGCCGCTTTGTAATAGAGACCGATGTCTGGCATGCCCACTCCGCCCTCTGTGCGTGGGCGACGCTGTTTTGAAAAGGAGAAACTGGCTCGACCACCTTGCCAGATGTATTGTAGCATTAGGGATTTAACTTTTGGGAGAAAATCTTTTTCAGGTTCTATGGGAAGGGCCTGGAAGAGGTATAAAAGCTTGGGGAGAAGTGTCATTTTGATAGCGTGGAGCCGGCCCAGCCAGGAGAGAAAAAGAGGTTTCCACCTCTTAAGGTCAGTTTGAATACGACTGAGGGCGGGAGGAAAGTTAGCACGGAAGAGCCCCAAGTATTGGAGTGAGCTTGAAGTCCATTGAAGCGGAATGTGGTGCTGTAAATCTCGGGCCTCCGGTTCTGGAAGTGTAAGGTTAAGGATGCATGATTTGCTGAGGTTAATTAAAGCCCGCCACCTCTTCAAATCTCGCTACCTCTAATTGAAGGTGAGGTAGGGAGCTATGCGGGTCGGTGATGGATAGAAGTACATCGTCCGCAAAAAGTGATATTTTATGTGCGGTGCCACTGAAAGGGATTCCTTGAATCTCTGGGGCTGCCCTGATAGCCATCGCCAGGGGTTCGATACTGAGGGCAAATAGTAGAGGTGAGAGTGGGCACCCCTGGCGAGTGCCTCTAGAGTGAAAGAAGGCGTCGGAGCGGATCCCATTGACTTGTACGCTGGAGCATGGTTGACCATAATTAGCCTGGACCATATTGATGAATTTGGCAGCGAACCCGAATTTTGTTAGTGTGTGAAAGAGAAACGCCCAATCCACCCTGTCGAAAGCCTTCTCGGCGTCCAGTCCAACCAGCACTGCAGGGATGCGTTTTTGTGGACTTTCTCAATGAGATGGACTATGCGCCGAGTATTATTGTGTGTCTGTTGACCCTTAATAAATTCCGATTGATCAGGGTGGATTAGGGCTGGCATGAGGTCGTTTAAGCGGGTCGCTAAGATAGACGAGTAAAGTTTTGCATCCAGATTTAAGAGGGCAATGGGGCGGTATGAGGAGCACAGTTGCGGGTCTTTCCCCTGTTTGGGTATAATTGAGATCACCGCCTCTGTCATCGATCAGGCGATCTCCCTCCTCTGCCATTTTATTGAAGAGCCGAGTAAGGTGTGGGATTATATCTGGTGCAAAGGTTTTGTAAAATTGGGCCGTGTACCCGTCGGGGCCGGGGGCCTTGTGCTGTTTGAGGGCTTTTATGGCGGCGCCTACCTCCTCGGGTGAAATAGGAGCGGTGAGTTTGTCGTTCCATTCTGGTGAAACTTGTGGAAACTGTAGAATCTGGAGGTAGTCTAGTTGTTTACTCGTGTCTAGTTGATCTCCGGTATAGAGCGTCTTATAAAAGGAGCCGAAGATATCAGCTTTGGCCTCGTCTTTATGTGTGAGTTCCCCATTTTCTCTTCTTATGCCACCTATATATTCCCTTTCCCGTTTTTCCTTTAGTTGCCTGGCGAGATGCCGGCTAATCTTGTTACCCTGTGAGTAAGATAGGTGTCGGAGCCTAAGAAGAGTGAATTCGGCCCTGTTATTATAGATGGCTCTAAGTTTGCCCCTCAGAGCGGTAAGGTTGCGGAGTGTACCTCTAGTGGGGTTAGCTTTGTGAGCGGATTCGGCTGTGGCCAACTCTGCTTCGAGCGCTTCCCTCTCCTGTGTCCGTTGTTTGTTCAGGGTAGAGTTGAGGGCAATACATTTCCCCCGGAAAACCGCTTTAAATGTGTCCCAATTAGTATATTCCGACGTATCTGCGGGGTTATTTAGATTAAAGAAGTCTGTAATCGTCTCCCTCAATGCTGTGCAGAGCACCCTGTCTCTGGTGAGGGCCACCGGGAAGTACCACTTAGGAGTGGTAGAAGCAGTATTGCTCCATGTTAGGTGGATCGCTACGAGGCTGTGATCTGATATGCAAAGGGGGAATATTTTGGCTTCTTGTAGGGCACCCAGTAGGTTCTGAGTGATAAAAATGTAGTCGAGCCTAGATTAGGTGTGGTGTACATGTGAATAAAAAGTAAAATCGCGAGTCTTGGGCTGGAGAGTGCGCCACGCATCTTTGAGGCCTAAGTCATGTATCTTCTGTTTAGTGTCTGTGGAGAAGGTGCCTGTGTCCGCCCGGTGTGGATGGGTGCTGTCTAGGTCTGGCTGCCAGTTGAGATTAAAATCGCCTAATAGAAGTGTAGGTCCCTCAGCAAAGTCTTGGATTTTCTCCACTAGGGTGTTTAAAAAGGCTGTTTGTCCCGTGTTGGGAGCATAGGTTACGACAAACGTGCAGAGTTTGCCTTTTAAGAATCCCTTAACCATAACCAGTCGGCCTTCTTTATCAGTCTGAACGTCATGCGGCTGAAATTTTGTGGAAGTGTGAAAGAGGAGCGCCACCCCCTGTGTTTAGTGAGAGCGGAGGATCTGTATATCTAAGGGTAGTGTTTGTGGCGGAAGCGCGTGTCCTCAGCTCTAGCATGGTGTGTCTCTTGGATGGCAACTATGTCCAGGTGGTGGTCGGTGAGATATTTCCAGACCCTCTGCCGCCTTTGGGGAGAGTTAAGGCCCTTCACGTTCCATGAGCCAATAGTGATAGCCATCTAGCCAGTATGATTACCCCCTCCGTCTGTTATATTTATGTGTCATTGCCTGGTGTCGGGCCTGGCGTTGTAGGAGTGAAGCATTACCCATGTTTGTGTTGGGTGTTCAACTGAGAGACGGAGCACGATGTATCGTCGTAAAATGGAAACAATAAGCCGCCACCATCCCCTATTCCCTCCCCTCCCCCAAACGAAAATAAATGGAAACTAACATTACCAATAACAATGTTTGTATAGTCAGTAACATGTTCCCAGCTGAAGGTTGAGGAACCCCCATGGGAATGGTGGTGGGACGTTGAGACCGAGGTCCCCGTCCGCGCCCATCTCGAACAGCTCCTGAAGTTCTATAGGCTAAGACAATGCAGCCAGGCCCGAAGAGCAGGGCCTATGAGACCATCCTCGTGAATTTGCTGGTGGAACCCATGATGTGAGTCTCTGTGAATGGAATTGGTCGATCGGCCGATAGGTAGGTTGGGGCCTCGCTGGGGCTCGCGAGAGGTTCGTGTATATCAGCAGGCACTGCTACCTTAGCGTCTCCCCTTGCCGAAGGGTTCGTAGTGTGGTTGTGACTCCTCGGGAGGGAGGGGAGTCATGGCATCGAGTTTCATGTGAATCGTTCAGTGATGGACCAGGGCCGCCCGTTGTTTGCCCCAGTGTTAGTTCCCTCCCATAGAACAGGGAGCCTCCGTTTTGGTCAAATGTTTGCCGTGTGAATTTGCCATAGGGGATGTTGCACAAAGGCAGCTGCATAGCGTGGGCAGTGACAGCGCTTGGTTGGGGCAATTCATCACTACCGGGCCTAGTGAACTCTGAGAGCGTCGGATGCAGGAGGCATTTGTTCATACATTATTTGCGACCCCCTTCGCTGCTGTAGCACATTGTGAGTGCGGAGAGCCATTGCCCCGGCCACCTCTTGGCTGGCTTTGAGTCGACTCAGAGTCAGGTAGGGAAAGCCCCAAAAGATTTAGACCTTCTCGTAGATCAGAAACATGCCGTTGTTTATTTTTGTATTCGAAACTGAGCCCAAAAGGGAAGGTCCATCGATATTTGATGTTGTCGCCTCGGAGCTTAGACGTGATGGGCCGAAATTGTTGTCGTCTGGCCAGAGTGGCAGGGGCTAGGTCTTAGAAGATGAGACATGAGTGATCTTGGAAGGAGACCGTTCCTTTTTCTGCGCTGCTGTTAAAACTGTTTCCTTCACTTTGTAGGAGTGAAATTTCACCAGGACATCTCTTGTTCGCTTCCGTTCTCCCATTGCTAGATTCCCTACTCGGTGGGCCCGATCTAGTTTGATCTTGAGGGGAGATGGGCCCAGAACCTCTGAAAATAGTCCTACTAAGAAGGCCTCCAGGTCCGGCCCCTCTGCCACTTCTTCAAGGTCACGAACTCGGAGATTCTCCCTCCGTGTCCGGTTTTCTAAATCCTCGGCCTTGAGCTGAGTTTGGTGAAGTTGGTCTTGTAGGGCCTGTAAGTCATCCTGTGTCTTGGAGGTACGGGTATCTATTTCCTGGGTTTGTGTCTCTAGCTCGACCACTCTGGTGCCCACTGAGTCTACATCATGTTGTAGGGCAGCGAGGCGTTCGTTGAGATCAGCCTTTAGTTGCGCTATCGATGCCGTGACATCCTGGCTGAGTTCCTTGCGAAGCTCCTGCTTGAAGTCGCGTAGCGAGGTCATTAAATCTTCTTTTGTGAGGGCCATGTTGTCCAGTTTTCCAGTCTGATCCTGAGGGGAGATTTTGTCTACAGGCGTGAAGAAACTGGAGACCTTGAACGTCGCTTTGGTTTGCGATTTCCTCGGCGGCATAGAGGCGGGTCCCCCGAGCCGTGCAGCCTAGGCGTGTACTCCGGTGGTGTTGCTGTGGCCCTTGGACGGCTGTGTGAACGCGTCGTGCGTAGGTGAGAAAGTCTTCGATCTGCGGGTGCTTATGACTGGTGTAGTGACTGACCCGCTCCTTGATCCAGCATACGCGAATCCGTTCCCACCTCGGTGTCTCCCTCCACTTCTCTGAGCGAGTGGTGGAGGCGGGAGAACCCCCTCTCTGCACGGACTCCCCCCAGACTCGCTCACATCGCTAATATAAGAAGATCCGCGCGTCGGCCGTGCGGCCGCGTCACTAGGCCCCTGCGAGGATCCACCTGTCCCTCAGGGGTGCGTGCTAGGGGTGACGGTGCCCGTGGTGGTCTTCGCTTCTGGGGCCTGAAGGAGGTCCGTTTGACGCGCCGTTGTGCAGGTCTCTGGGTGTGGGGTGTCCTGGTGTAAGGGAGCGAAAAGAGCCACAGTCAGCAGATGTCACAGCGTCCTGGTAGCCTCGCCCGTGTGCACCACCTACCAGCGGAAGAGGGCCGCGAGGCGCCTTGTGAAGAGTGGCGTTCTTGCGGTGATTAATCCCGGTGCCTCGGGTTCGCCATGTTAGGGTCAGGCATAGCTCAGTGAAGGCGTTGAGCAGGTAGCCTCCTCCGCCGTTCGTAGCATGGCCCCCTGGTTTATGCTAGCGCTGAGTAGTTGCGCGGGGCCCAAACTCAATAAGTCCCAGGTCTGCACAGCTTCTTGGGGGCTATAGGGCTGTCGCCTAGCTGTTAGCACAACATGTGGAAGTAGACCTCCCCATTGGATTTTCCGGGCAGGACGCGTAGCACAGCCGCCGCGGTGGACCTCCCTCTCCACTCTCACTCGCGCTTGCTTTGCACAGAACTCCACAGTGCCCAGTCGGGGGACCGACCACAGCCGCCTGGGACTACCGCCGATCCGCCATTCTGAGGTCAGGCAGGGCGGGAGAACCGGCGATCGGAAGATTCACCGCGCCCACGAGTAAGCGCCAGCCACATAAGCCTGAGTTATTGCTTTTTAAAGTCTGTGCCCTGCGCGTTGAATTGGCAGCACTCCGTGCACGCACCTGATGGTAGTGGAGGTCGGTACGCCACTCGGGAGGGCCTGACCGCGGCGACGGTCACAGCGCGCTCGCTCTGCCGCTCCTGTGGGGTGCCCGCTTCAGGCGTGCCGGGCCGCCATCACCAGGGACCACGGCCAGTGTCGTCCCCCAGGCGCCGACGGCCTGCTGGTGCGCCGCCGCGCCGTCGGCTCTTTGCCTCTCAGTGGGCGGGCGCCGCCATTTTGTGGTGAAGGCGGTCGGCTCGCGTTGGCACAGCTCTTGCCTGTTCTTCACGGGGCCACGGCAATATTAATAGCTCATGTCGTGCCCCGACTTTTAACGCGCCCTGGGGATGTTTTGCGGGCTTCTCCGCATCGCCTAGCCGCTATAATCCGCTCGAGATTGGCACGCGGACCGGGAGCCGAGACGAGCTACGTCCGTCCGGCCATCTTGCCTGGCCACGCCCCCATGATCTTAGTTTTTTGATGTTAAGCTCAAGGTGGTTGGCTACTGTGTATTCATCAAAGGAGTTGATTAAATTCTGCAGACCTATAGGTGTTTGACCAAGTAAAACTGTCATCAGCATAGTTAAGATTTTTTTTTTTTTATAACCAATTTTATTGATTTTGATGAGAAAATAGAGATAGCACATAAGACCAGCAGTAAACAGAGACATAGATATACAGCAGATATGTGGCGTCGTTGCAGCATCAAACATTCCCTCCCAGAAAGGCATAAAACGAAAGAGGGGACGAAATGAGTTCTTACAGTGAGGTTACAGATGTATAAGTGGAATGTCAATCGTCTAGCACCCCTACCCACTTGCCCCATATTTTGCGATACTTCGCTTTTCCTGAGCTGCGCACCAGCCCACTCCCCTGCGCCATCTTGCCATGGTGGGCGCAGCCGGTTTCAACCAGTTGGCTGCAATGTCTCTCTTGGCCACCGTCATGGCCGTGGTCAGAAAGAGTTTGTCCGCTCTGGACCCATCCAACCCCTCGGTAACCCCCAGGAGAACATGCAGTGGGTTATGTGGGACCTCCCAGCCCAAGACCTCGGTGAGCTCCCTTACTATGGAGTTCCAAAACCGTGTAATAACAGGGCAGAGCCATACCATGTGGAAGAAGTCAGATTGATGTAGGCTACAGCGGGGGCACAACGCATCCAGTCTGAGCCCTGCTCGGTGAAGGCGCCTCGGTGTGAGGTAGGCGGCATGGAGATAGTATATTTGGACTAGACGGAGTCTCGCAGAGGTTGTGATTGTTTTGGGTGTCATGAGTGCGTCCCTCCAGTCTTCGTCTTCCAGGGGTCCGAGCCAACCCTCCCATTGGTCCCTGAGGCGGTGTAGTGCGGTGGGAGTGTTATTCGTTAAGGAACAATAGATGCGCGAAATCCCCCTCCCCAGGTCGCCCGTCATGATTTGGGCTTCGGGTGGGCTGTATTCGGGCAGTGAGGTACCTTCTGAGATGTGGGAGCGGAGGGCGTGGCGCAGCTGCAAATACCGGTAGAACTGTGAGGGTGTAGGGAATACCGGGTTTGGAGGTCTTGGAAGGTACGTATGTGGTCACTTCCCCATATATCTCCGAGTTGCGAGATGCCAATGAGATCCCACGCTCTAAATCCAGATAGGTTGGTAACCTCCTGAAGCCAAGTGCCCTGCCAAAGCGGGGTATATTGAGTCAGCTTGCCTGACCAATGGGTGTGGCGCAGAGAGGCGCGCCAGGCCAGGAGCACCCCCGCGTCACTGCGGGCAGGGTTCTGGGAATAGCTTCCCCATACAACATCCCTTGGATTTTAGACAGGTCCAGGGCATGCAGCTCCACTCTATACACTGGGTCCGACCATCCGCCGTTGAACCAGTCGTTTATGGTGAGCAGTCTGGTTGCTAAATAATATAGGTACAGGTTGGTCATTCCCAGTCCTCCATCAAAGGGAGGGATCCGACAGTGGGCAAGAGCTAGACGGGACCTCCTACCCCCCAGAAGAATTTGGTAGCCAGACTGTCCATCTCCCTGAACCAGGTACGCGAGAAGAGGAAAGGTGTGTTTTGAAGTACGTATAAGAACCGGGGTAGAATCATCATTTTGAATAGGGCTATTCTGCCAATGGGGTTCAGCGGCAGGGCCTGCCACCTGTGGAAGTCAGCACGGGCTCTCTTCACTAGTGGGGTCACGTTAAGCGACCAGGCGAGGTCGGGGAGGAGGGCAATCCAGATCCCGAGGTATTTAAAGGACTGTCTCCGGATAGGTATCGTGGTCTGCCAGTCGAAGCAGTCTCTCAAAATATGGAGGGGGACTAGGACGGACTTAGTGGAGTTCAAGCTCAGGCCAGAGACTTGCTCAAAGAGACTTAACGCTCGGAGGCACAGTGGTCCGGACTGGGCCGGGTCGGCCAGAAAGAGCAGAACATCGTCCGCGTGAGAGTAATTTTATCCTCATCCAGCCCGGGCCATTTCCATCCCATGATCTGCTTGTCAGACCGTATGAGGCAAGCCAAGGGCTCCATCGCTAATGCGAATAGGAGTGGCGAGAGGGGGCAGCCCTGCCTCGTACCTCTCCTGATAGGGAAGGGCTTCGACAATGCCCCATTGACCAGCACTCGAGCCTGTGGCCCGTTGTATAGAACCTTCACTAACTTGCGGAAGTGTTGTCCCAGCCCCAATTCCTTCAACACCTCCCAGAGGTACCGCCAGTCTATGGAATCAAAGGCTTTCTCGAAATCAACGAGAAAGAGCGCCAAGTATGGGGTCAACAACTGGCGGTTCTCTAGGGCTAGGTGGAGACGTCTGAGGCAGTGTCTGGTACCCCTGGCCGGCATGAAGCCACATTGGTCGGGATGGACCAATTTGGCCAAGATGCGGCTGCAGGCGGTTGGTCAAGACGGACGCAAATACTTTGACCTCCGAGTTAATGAGAGAGATGGGGCGATAGTCGGAGCAATGCACTGAGGGGGTTGGGACTTGGGGATCACCACGATAGTGGCGGTATCTGTTTCTGATCAGAACGAGCCCCTGTCGGCCGCCTCGGCGTACACCTCTAGGGAGGTGGGGGACTAATGTGTCTCGATAGGCTGCGTAAAACTCTTGTGGGAACCCGTCTGGAACCGGGGTCTTGCCAGAAGCCAGGCGGGATATGGCATCATTAATCTCCTCCTGAGTAATGGGGAGGTCCAAGGCCGCCGTCTCAGCCGCAGTGAGCCGCGGGAGAGAGATCTGTTCCCGAAGAAGCAGCTCCGGGAGTGAAAGGGTGGGAGGCTGTGCGGAGTAAAGCGTAGAGTAGTAGGTGGCAAAACATTGGGCAATCGCCACTGCCGAGCGCTGAGTCGCGCCATCTGGGGCTATAACTTCTGGGATTATGCGATTGGCCAGCGGGTACGTGGCCAGTCGATGGAGGAGCTTCCCATGCTTGTCTCCCCATCCATACACTCTAGCCACAGCAGCTTGGCGGCCTCCAAGGAAGTCTGCCTAATCTCGTCCCTCAGGAATGCCAGCAGCCTGCCCTGGGAGTCGGTTCTCTGCTCAGGTGATTGGTTTTCAATGAGGGTTGCCTGGGCCTCCAAGAGGGTGATCTGGGAATCCTGCGCAAGCCGCTTGAGTTTGAGCTGGCCCTTAGTGAAGCCACGAATAGTGGTTTTACCAGCTTCCCACAGGGTACCCGGGGAGGAGACGGAGTCCCGGTTGGTGAGGAAGTACTGTTTGAGCTCATTTCCCACCGATTTCTTAAAGTCCTTGTCTTGGAGGAACCAGGCGTTCAATCTCCAGACCGGACGCGGCGAGTCTGGGAGGTCTCCCACCCCCATCGCTATGGGCGAGTGGTCAGATATACCCCTAGGAAGGATTGTAATGTCTTTAATTTCCCGACAGTCCGTGGCAGGCATAAAGATGTAGTCTAACCGCGCGTGTGTGTGGTGCGCCGCTGAGGTGTGTGTATACTGTTTGGTCAGCGGGTGTCAGCCTCTCCAGGCATCACAGATCCCCAGGGTGCTTGCCCAATTCGTCAAGAGGTTAGCGTGGGTGGTTCTGGTGATCGAAGGGGTGTTTGCAGTGTCGAGGGCTGGGTTCATGACTGCGTTAAAGTCGCCCCCAATTATCGTCACCCCGGAGGGCAAAGCGGTAATCTGCTCCGCAGTACGTTTAAGGGTGGAGGCTAGCACTGATGGCGGGGAATAGATGGATACTAGGTTAAGGGTATGGCCTCCTATGGTACCCTCCAGGGCTATGAAGCAAACCAGAGGGTCGCTAGTGGCTTTGAGCAACACAAATGGGAGAGTGCGTCTCATAAGAATAGCCACGCCTCTCGACCCTCGGTTAAATCCCGAGTGCCAGACCCTGTCGTAGCTGTATCGCGTCAGGAAGGGGCAGTTATTGCCTACAAGGTGGGTTTCTTGGAGCAGCAATATGTCGGCTGCTTGGCGTTGTGCATATCGTAGGACCGCTGTTCGTTTGACTCTGTCCAGCAGCCCATTAACATTCCATGATACTAAACGAAGTATCTCCCTTCCGTTGTGCGTGCCTGTCATGGGGGATAAAAGTGTGGAACAAGGCTCACTGAGTGGGTGTCAAGCGCGAGTGGAGCTCCCCGAGTTAAGATTTTTAAAGCCATATTAAACAGCTTGTGGGGGGGGAAGAGTTAGATGTTTCTAAATGTTGATTGAGATCCGCCATAAAGAGATTAAATAACCTGGGGCGAGAATGCACCTCTGTTTTAGTCTGTTTGATGTTTCAGTTCTCCGAGTAAGAGATGTTCCGTTCCCCAACTTGATCTTAACCCAGGTGTTCATATAAAGGCATATTATGAGGTCCA